>VYYJ01000626.1:0-50012 GCA_021029165.1 Cyphoderus albinus | reverse complement strand
TGAAAGAGACGAAAAGGCTCAATATAATGGGATAATCGACAATCTTCACAAAGAAATCGACCCCAATAGTTTTGCATGTCGATATGCTGAAAACGATGAAGAAATGTCAAAGCTGCGACTTAAAATCTTGGAGGATATGGAAATGCGTGAAAAGGAAAAGCTCGCTCGTGTTGACAAAGTTAGAGAAGAATGCATTCAACTACAGACTGCTCTTAATGAAAAACGACATAACTGTGATTCATGCAAGCACATTGGTGCACCTGAGGAGGATGATCTTGCCTCCAACAATGAAACAAAGAAATGCACAGAATGCATCAAGTTAGAGGATGACTTGCAAAGTAAAAGACTTTCCATTCCAGTGTACGAACGTCCTGTTCCAGAAGAGGAACATTTACAGCTTGCGGTGACTTTCGAATTAATGATTCCTGAAGAAATAAAAAATTTAAGGGAAGGACTTGGCTTGCTTAAATTTGACATTTTGGGCGAACAACGGCAAGGAAATGGCAACGCACAATTAAAATGGCTGGATTACAGAAACATTCAGAGTTACAAACGAAATAGCGACAAAGCTCTTGCAAAATCTCAACAAACACATTTAAATCTCTGCAGTAAGTTGTTGCCAACGTCGAGTACACATCTCATCCAAATAAAGAATCCAGATTTGATGGAACCCTCTGCTGTCTTCATTGCACCAAATGCACTGGACTGTGGCTACCACTGGATCTCTCACAACTTACTTTCCAATCAGCACACGCTTGCAAAATTATGCACCTTTCAACTGGAATCTACCCGCGTCCCCACTGCTCTTGACCTAGAAGGTTCGGATCCTTATTCTACGTTGCAATGGGCGGTTGAAGGAACTAGTCATTCACAAAACAGAGTCATTGGAGAATTTTCCTCGACTCTTCATCCAGAGTTGATTGCATTTGGTTCATTGCGTGCTGGAAACCGTATTCAATTAATGAATTTGTACCGATATATCGCCAATAGACAACTGCAGCTAGAGAAAGAACCTGTTACAGCATTAATCTTACAGACAATATGGCAAGTGGGACCTCGAAACAAAAAGGATGGCACGAGAGAGTCACATCTTGATTTTTTGGACGTTGAATTTGCTGAAGAATTTTTAGACATGTTGGAGAAACTTATTCAGAGTAATGACACAAACTATGCCAATCCTATTAATTCTTCTGACCACTGTAGTTATTACATTAAGGATTCTGGAGTTGAATAAAGCTTGTCGAGAAAAAAGTTACCATCTTTTGAAAAAGTGCCGTCGTTGTGCAGAATCGTGGCAAGAGACTATTCAAAACGAAATTACTGCTAATTCAGTCAGTGACGATGAAGACGAAGACAACAACAGTTTGATTAAGATTCAATTGGAAATTCTTATCTGTTCTGCTTTATCTTTCAACGTTATTCCCAATTCCGGAGAGTCGGAAAAAGATGTGATTAGCAGCGTCATCAGAGATGGAGAGGATTTAATGCATTGGTTTCAAACTATAACCAATCTCTATGAATTTACACGGGAAGATGAACAAAATTATTCTAGACAGCAACAAGTGTCCCCATTTGAAAGGCTCCTCCTCGAGATTGTCAAACAAATTCCACTAAAACTAAACCTAGAGACACATTTAAAACCTTTATCAAGTTTAAATGACTTATTCGTCAAGTCGCTTCATTTGTTCAGTTGTCAAAAATGGGACTGGGCCGCAGGTGCAGGTACCTGGAAGCTGGCAGAAGGAAGTTCGAATGTCGTGGAAGGTAGGTTCCAAACCGATGTTCTTACGTTTGACATTTTCCACGGTACGTTCCTAATCAATGGATACTCTCGCTCTGGCCTGCCCATCAGCATTCTCCGCAACCCATTGTTTGAACTATTTTTCAAAGGATCGAGAAAACTTAAAGTTGTCCAAGGACCCATCATAATTGACCCATTTTCGAATGCGCGAACACTGACTTTCAGAACTAGCGACAGATTTCACGGGAAACACTATGACTTTGTAGTGCAAACTTCGGCAGATAATTTAATCATACGCGAGCTCCACGAAGAAAAGACTGGTAGTACGAACAAATTGGAACTTTTGAACCCGGAAAAATTTTGTGGAGTTTTCAATGATGATTTAGTTTACCAATACACGCATTGGATTGATTCGGCGAAGAAAGAAGTTTACTTTCGACGGTTACCAATTCACGATTCTGATTACTCGTTAGCACCAGAGTACACCTTGACCTTTGATGGTCAAACGACTATGTGGCGGTTACATGATGATCTTCTCTCCCAGTACATTATTCTCCAGAAAGTCTAAAGGATTCAAGGAAATAGCACAGTCGCTAGCAAGATTGGAACCCGAAAGGTACTTGGATGTTGTAATGAAAAAAATAACGGACAAGCAGACTGGTCATGAACATGAACATCCTCATGAACAGGATGACAGCAGTGGCGTCGATTCTAATAAATTTCAAATCGAGATCAAACTACCGAGACATCGATTAAACTTTGAATTGAGGAAAGGATGCATTTTTAGCGTGGAGTACAAAGGCTTCAAAGTGGCAACAAATCAATCAGACCATGGAACGCTCATTGGTTTACAACAAGGAATTCTTTTGGATAATGACAAGAATGCAACAACAGAAGAAAAGGTGCCAGCAGCGTCAGGAAATGTAGTAAAACGAATTATCCTTGTGCCGCATGGTCAACTCAGTTCGCATATTGCAAAAGGTCATAAACACCAACGCACTCAAATCGACATGACTTTCTTGAGGCAACCGTCCTTCTTCTGTTTTGAAATCGACCCAGTTTTAAGACGACTTAAAGCTGACAGAAGTAAATGTGCTTGGATTTACTTGGCCGCTTTACATGCTTTCACTTCATCTTGTTCCCCATGCCTTCCAGACCCATTCCTAGAAATGACTGGAACTGAAATGGCAGTGAATATCCTACAGTCTGGTTTTGTGTGGTCATGCGCTCCTTATGATGAAGAATCTCTGCGAACCCTTAAAATGATTAAAAGTTTGTCGCCAAGAAGAGAATACTATGGCCATGGTCTTGTTTCACAAACTGCAAGCATGAAATTAGGACGGAAGGGGTCAAATGATGGTAGTAGGCCAACTTTAAGGCAACAAATGGAAACAACAGAATGGCCATCGGGGCTTCCATCCATGGTGGCTTATGATGGTTTCGCTATAATTGTGGATAAATTAGTTGAGGACAGCAACCGTCTCTCTCTGCTGTTTCCTGTGGCATCATCTTGGTACTTGAAGGAAACCGAAGATGAAGCAGAAACAATAAAGTTCAAGGTCTCTGAAAAACTTCAAGTGAGAGCATACTTCAAGAATTTATCGTTTTATAACAAGGCGGCCAACATAAACCCGATTTATTTTCGAAATTCTACGGATAAGTTAAATGAGAATGCTCTACTGCCACAACTGTTTCTTCGCAAAAGAAGATGTTCGGAGGACGATGGGAGCTTGTGCTTGTCTAATGATGATGGCAAGGAAAAGTTGGATTTGGACTTGCTTCTAAAAATGAGTCAAGTCAGACTAGTTTCCACTCTGCAACACCCACTGGATGCATCTAAAAGAAAATCCAACTTGAGTGCTTTTCTGTTGAATCCTCAAAATGATGAATATAAGCAAACGGGTTGTATTATGCGCCCCGCCCTTCCCATACCTGAATGCCACGGAGGAATTCCGTTAAAACAGCTTTTAACATGGGATCTCGAGGAAAACTGGCTGCAGTTTTACACAATGGCCACTGAATGGACGAATTTCTAATGAACAGAAACAAGCATTGTCAATTGTTCTAAGCCTTCTAGCCTACAAGGGTGCCTCTCTGGACCAACTTTTTAATTTGCATAATATTTCGGTTCTGGCAGAAAACATCAATTTTCCTCGACTTCCTCAGTCACTCGCCTATGCTCCTTTTACTGACTATAAAATATTAAATACATTTTCGGAAGAAAAAATCAAATCTTTTCTAAAAGATCGCGTCAAAATAACTGCACGTAGCGGTGCACACATTGTTGAAAACGGTCAAGGTTCAGTGAATGATGAGGGCGAATTCAAGTTGAAAAAGTATGAGGAGACTTCTTGCGCTTGAGAACAAAATAGATTATATAGTTTCAGAGGTGAAAGCGTTGTGGCCATGTGAAAATTTTCCCAGAAAGAAACTAGAGGAGATTTATCGTGAAACAGAAAAGTTTTGGACGCATCACAGTCTCAAAGAAATGAGCTTAATGTTAGCCAAAATATTCAGAAATTCTCAACTAAAGCAATTTATAGAAAGTGTCGAGTCGTATTTGGATAAATTCTATCAACACTTGCCGAATATTCCTGAATGCAAGAAACAATTTGATTTGATGAAGGAGGTGAAATTGGAGATAGAATTGTCCCCGCCATCCCCGCCTGAAACAAACCTATTCAAACAATTGTCGGAAGTATCCGTTGATGGAAATTTAGACGAACCAGGAATTATCTTTTATTCAGGAAGCGCTTTCCCTGAAACGTAATGTAGAAACATTGATCCCCACCCAGCGAGAACAATGTCTTGCAAAAATTGAGACATATTCAGCCCGCGTGTCCAATTCAATAATTGGCAAATCTTGCAGCAAACAAGTAATTTATAAGGCCGGCATAGCGCCACGAACGAGCCCACTTCAACTCCTCAAGTATTTAATGTATGGTCTCAAGTCACCTCCAGGAAGTGTTCATCCCGGTTTGTTAAAACTGCTAGGGGCTCTGGCGGTTCTATGGACAGAACTTAAGAGGTTTAATCGACTAATGTGTTTAAATCAGATGAAGGAAACGCGTGCATCTGAATTTCAAGCCGAACTTGAAAATTGTGGACATGAGAATTGGAGCCCTGTTGATCATCCAGAGTGGCTTCTCCTCGAGCTGGACGCTGACATAATGATCAGACCAATTCAAGTTAACGTTGCAAATCAAATGATAAAAATGCCGGATGGTGGGAATGGTGTGATGCAGTTAAATATGGGGGAAGGGAAGACATCAGTTATCGTCCCTATGGTATGCCTTGCACTAGCAAATGGGCAAGATTCACTTTGTCGCGTTACTGTTTTGAACTCAATCTACAAAACTAATTTAAACCAGCTAGCTTTCACCCTTGGTGGGTTGCTCTGCAGACGCGTCTACACTTTCCCATGTCGAAGAGACATGAAATTTAAGCTAGAGACTCTGGACATCATTTTGAAGTGCTACCAGGAATGTCTTAAATTGAAATGTGTTGTTTTCACACTTCCTGAGTACAGACTTAGCTTCCGCCTTCTTTCATTTGACCGAACGCTGAAAGGATATCCGGAAATCGGCGTCAAGTTTTTGGAGATTGAAAATGGACTTTGTCGGTACGCTAGAGATATTTTAGACGAAAGTGACGAAATACTCAATGTCAAGTATCAGTTGGTCTATACAATGGGGACGCAACTTCCCGTGGACGGTTACAACTTGCGTTGGGTCGTTTGTCAGAGACTTCTTCAGGTCGTTCAAGACATCGCTTGGGTGTTTTTTGCAAAAATGGGGAATTCTATCGTTGAGTTTCACAAAGAGGAGCAACATAGTAACCCTGAACGTTTTGCATACATCCGACTGCTGGACAAGGACGGTTTTGAAGACTTCAGTAGTTTGGTCGCAGATGAGCTTCTTAAAGAACTCAAATTAACCGAAAGACAAAAGCAAGTATTGAAGAAATATTTAACCCAAGAAAACATTTCAATTGAGAATTTCAAGTTTGCTATGAGTCTCTTCAAAAATGACACTTGCCAACTGAATGAAATTCGATTACTTTCCGGTTACCTGAGACATGGAATCCTGGCCCTGGCCCTGGGGAAAAGATGGAGGGTTGAGTACGGGGTAGATCCGAGTGGTCACCGGTTGATGGCGGTACCCTTCAGAGCAAAAGATGTGGCCGCGGAGAAAACCGAGTTTGGGCATCCCGACCTCGCCATAGTTTTAACGCATCTGAGTTATTACTACGCTGGATTATCGGATGCACAGTTGGAGGAATGTTTTAATGTTCTGAAATCAAAGCAGGACGCTGAAACGTTATATTCTTCCTGGTTGGCAAAAATTCTTCCGCAAGAAAGGGTGCCCAAATTCTTGACAACCTTTGCTGTAATCAACCTCCACGATACATATCAGCGCATCAATCTCTTCAACTTGTTACGCAAGCACAAAGCTGTGATTGACTTTTGGCTTTCCAATAAAGTTTTTCCTCAAGAGTGTAAACAGTTCCCGGCTAAAATTGTCATGTCATCGTGGGACCTCTGCAATGAAAGACAGCGACTTCCAGTAACTGGGTTTTCCGGTACCAATGATTCCAGCATCTTGCTGCCGCTCCCTATTTCTCAACAGGACCTTTTGGAGCTGAAAGGAACAAATCAGAGAATGGAAAGGATTCTTCTTCAGCCCGAAAATAGTTGTCACAAGGGCTTCCGAATGAATGTTACGTGTAAAGAGATACTTGAAGAAATGAAAAAAGACTCCGTCAAAGTGCTCATTGATGCTGGTGCAATTATGATCGAGTGCAATAACGAGCAAGTCGCACATCTCTGGCTTGAAGTTGATCCTCAAATCGAAGCCGTCGTTTACTTCAACCAGCAGAATGACCTGGTTGTTAAGGTCAGACAAAATCACATGGCTCAAGAAAATGAAGCTTTCCAGAAGAAGTATAAAAGAGTCCCTCGACATTATCGGCTTCTGCAACATCACGATCATTTGCTCGAACTTTCTCCATATAAAGACATGTTAGACAAATGCGGCGTCTTTTTGGACGACCATCACACACGAGGTACAGACCTCAAATTTGGATTTTTTTCGAAAGCTGCTGTTACAATAGGCTCCAGAATGCGGCGTGATAAGTTGATACAAGCTTGCATGAGAATGAGACAACTTGGCAATGGTCACTCTGTAACGTTCTATTTATCACATGAGGCACACGATAAAATTTTAAAGAGAGCGAAAAATTCCTCATGTAAACCGGAAACAAGTAAAGAAAATGGTGGCGCTAATGGCATTACTACCGAAAGCATTCTCAATTGGGTGTCTGATAATACTAAAGAACATAACAACGATGGACTCATATATTGGGCAACTTCCGGTAAAAACTATGCGCAAAAATTAGCTGCTAAGGATTTCCATGATTCTGTAGCTACACATCCTCTAGAAAAGATCTACACGCTTTCCAAACAATGCTTAGATGACGACGTTCTCTCAATACAAGAACTGTATGGAAGCTACACTGAATCTAATTTATTTACTAAAGTCATTCGGGATTGGTTTGAGCTTACACAACGAAAGTTGTTAAATGTTGATGGATGCTGTTCGCTGTCACAAACAATTAGCCGCAGATTTGATTCAATTCGGGACGCAATCCTGGGACGAATTGTAAGTCACATTGCAAATAAAATTTACCAGACTGGTGGGCTCACAACAATGGAAGAAGAGCAAATCAAGGAAGTAGAAAAAGAGAAAGAAATCGAGATTCAGGAGCAGAGACAGTTGGAGATACCCGAAAGGTTGGACTATTTCGATAATTTGTTGGTGCATGATAATGTGAAACAAATTGTTCTTCATGGTCTGAAGATCACTGACAATAAACCAGGCATTTCAATTCTCTCTGGAATGTTTGAAAAAACGTCTTTTGTTAAAATTATTCAACCAGAAGGATGGACCAGTGCCGAAGTATTTGCAACGACTGATTTTATTTCCGTTGTCAAACCATTTGCATCTGGAAATTCAGAAAACAGTGGGGAAGGAAATGAAACAAAGAACGTTCACTTCCGAACAGATTTCCATCTGAGACCAATCGAATTTTTGGTATCCATTCGCCCTCAGTGCCCAAAAACGACGACTAAAGGCACTCTCTCATCTTCCCCGCTCCAAATTCTCGTTCTGAGTCCGTTCGAAGTTAATGAGCTTTTACCTTACTTTCGAAATGCAAGAGCCCGGAGTCATTTGCACATGTTTACTCCTCGCCTATTTCCGAAGCAGAGCTTACTTTTGAACAATGCATCTCTTCAAGTACCCCGGCCCCATGTTTTACAATCACAAAATGCAGCAGTTCATCTCAACATTATTCCAGACGGAAGTAAGTGCCTTGCAGCTCTGCTACTGGCATCGGGGAACCTTTACTTTGACACCATGGAAGAGCAAGCAGCGTTTTCACACTTCTTGGGCATGGTTCCCCGACCTTGGAATGCAGAACAGATGAATGCCTTTGAAAAAGAAATGATCAAAAAGACAGGTTTTCTTTTGCCAAAATTCCGAAAACAAAATATGGACTGGTGTCGTATTGAGCAAGATGCCTTCCAGAAGGATCCCATTGGAATGGTGCGAAAAATCTTAATGTGTCGCCATGCAGTGATCAGTGAGGTTACCCATGTTAACCGCCTGTTGAATCTAAACTGGGTTGTTCAACTTTAAATTTTCTGCTTGTTTGCTTCAAAAGTCATTATGTGATCATGATCATTGTTCTACAACCCCTTGTGTCCGCAATTTTTTAAATGCATAATGTATTATAATTTTTATCCATTTGACATTTTAAGCACATTTTTATTCCTCTTTGTTGATTTAATAAAGTATAAAGACTGAAAACATTTTTGATAAGTTATCATTTCGTGGTTTACAAACAATTCTTCATTATTAGCATCATGAGCAATCGTATATTTCGCAATCGTATATATAGCACCAAACTTTTACCATCCTTCTTGACTTAGTAGTCAAATAACAAGTAAATAATTTTCGTTGCTATCAAAATACGTACAGTTGCATTATGTAATAAAAATTATTTCACGTGTTTATAAAACCAGAACCACATACCACTCGTAGAGCCAATCAGAAAGCAGGGTGTGAAACGGGTTTTGTTAAGCAGCGTGATTTCATATTTATTAAAGAATTTTACTATTCATACTGAAAGTTTACTGGAAAAGTTTTGCATCATTTAGTATCACAATCATTCACTTCAGAGACCCGGCACTCAGCAGCATATTATCATTTTCACATATAGAGTTAGAGAGCTAAGAGAGAACGAGTTGGTGATAAAAGTGATAAACTAGAATAACTGGATTTTTTCTGTTTTGTTCATTTATTGTATTATTTTAACTCACGTCTGAGTTAGTTTGTTACCTGATGTTTTTCGGTTGTTTATTCACATTATGTAAGGAAGACAGACGAGCCTGTCAATTAAATATTCGCTTTCAAGGCTAACATCTTGCGTTGTCGTAATGTTGAGATGGAAGATTTAAAGGTGAGCTGTTTCCCCAGGTACGACGTTCGGTGGAGACTACGTGCCTCGAAGAACTAAAATATGTCACTTACACGAATTTCAGAAAGCAGTGTATCTGGAGCCTTCTCAAGTTTTTGGACATTAGTTTGTGTTTAACATTTGGTCGTTGTGAATAGCACATGGTATACTAAATAAATACGCATAGCAAAAACTTTCAAGAAGTAAAACTTACAGTGGTATTATTACCTTAAGGCAACTAATTAAATTACATTCCTGTTTGCCACTGTCAGTCACTTCTTAGAATCACACAGTTGACAAACGGAGACAGGAGCAGCATCAGTATCATTTTGTGGAAAGTACAAATACTTTCCATCCATAAGGCGCAAGGAGTGACAGATTTAAATTTTGTAAGTTTTCTCTTTCCACATCATCTTCTAGATTGAACATTTTTACAAATCATGATTTAACAATAGACTGTCTACGTACTTCTACTAATTTTCTCATTCTTCGTCAATTGGACCTTATACAGATATTTATCACCAAGTATTAATAGTACAATTCTTGTTTCTTCTAATGTGGCTTCTAAACGTCTTCCTAGATTCCAAAGTATAATTGACATCTCCCCTAACTTCTACCTCGACAGACGCACTCATAATAAGTTGAAAAAATAAAGTGTGAGAGCGGAGCGGACCGAATCCATCCAGGTGGTGGCATAGTGGCATTCTACACGGAAATCGTTTTCAGCATTAGAATTAATTATGCTGGTGACTGAAGGGCATCTTAAGGTGTGAACATCTCTACCTCGCCCCTCTTTTATTTAGCTCTTGTAAAATGACTGTGTACTTATTTTGCCTAATGGACACATAATTTATGCAGTACTTGTCAGGTTTTGGGTCTGAGCTCGCAAGCGAAGACTCACGATGCCCCGATTCCCTTCCGAAAGGACAGAACAACCGTAACTGACACTTTTATATTATTTGACCAAATATGCTGGCGTGGTCTGGGCTTGTACATCAATTTATGTAATATTTTTTAATTGATTGTATTTCTGTTGTAGCGCAGCAATGTCCTTATGGACTTTACGCGGAACAGCTTTCTGGCACTGCTTTCACAGCTCCGAGAGAATCAAACAAACGATCTTGGCTATACAGAATTCGTCCTTCTGTTGTCCACAATCCTTTTGTCGCATCTGCTGATGAGACAGACAAAGGAATTGTGGGGAATTTCTCTGAGTTCATTGTGGAACCAAATCAACTCCGCTGGTTGCCCTTTCCGCTTCCAAGCGCTTCTGAAAGGGTTGATTTTGTTCAGGGACTGCGTACGATTTGTGGAGCTGGGGATGTTCAAACTCGGAATGGAGTCGCTATATACACTTTCTCCTGCAATGTGTCGATGACTCGGCATGCGTTTTATTCTGCTGATGGAGACTTTCTCATAGGCAAGTGTGATGGGGTAAAATTTGAGAATCACTGTCGCAAAACTTTCATTTTCACATTATTACCAAAGACCATACGGTTATTTCTTTTTAGTGCCAGAGAAAGGCACTTTGGCCATTTCTACTGAATTTGGAAGAATGCAAGTCTCTCCTGGCGAAATATGCGTAATTCAGGTAATGCGCATAAAAATGTAAATTATCAGGAGGATCTCGATTTCCACAACTTAAAATTCTTCTCTTCCCTCCGTTGCAGCAAGGAATGCGTTTCTCCGTTAATGTGGAAGGGTCAACTAGGGGATATATGATTGAAGTATTTGGAACACATTTTGTTCTTCCGGGTTTAGGACCAATCGGTGCGAACCACTATTATACTACAATGATAACTTTGTGTTTAAATTTATTCTTCACATGTTTGCATAACAATTGCATGATTCTAGGTGCGAATGGGCTTGCAAATCCTAGAGACTTCTTACATCCAACTGCATTCTTCGAAGATGATGCTGGCGAATACACAATCACTGCTAAATTTCAGGGGAAATACTTCCAAGTGAAGCAAGATCACTCACCCTTTGATGTTGTTGCATGGCATGGGAATTACTTACCTTACAAATACAACTTGGATAATTTTATGACCATTAATACCGTTTCTTATGATCATGCCGTATGGACTAACAAAAGAACTAGTCTGAAAAACTTAACCTTCCGTTGTCACAATTAGTGATTGAAAACATTTTGCGATCTGCTTTAGGATCCTTCGATTTTCACTGTTTTAACGGCCCCTTCGGTGAAACCTGGCGTGGCCATAGCTGATTTTGTTATCTTTCCACCCCGATGGTCCGTGGCAGAGAAAACTTTCCGCCCTCCTTACTATCACAGGAACTGCATGTCCGAGTTTATGGGCCTTATCAAAGGTTGCTATGAAGCGAAAGAGGAAGGATTTCGACCTGGAGGAGCTACCCTTCACCAAATGATGACTCCTCATGGACCCGACGCACAATGTTTCGAGAAGGCTTCCACAGGCCCTCTTAAACCAGTCAGGGTTGCTGATGGCACAATGGCGTACGTTTAACTATTCCTAACAATCAATAATAATTTAAACGTTTGCTCTTCACTTTCAGTGAAAGGGTGTAGTAAAGTCTTAATTGTTTATTTGCACAAACAGTTTTATGTTTGAGACCTCTCTTTCACTTGCTGTTGCTCCATGGGCGGCAAAGGCGCCTAATTTGGACAAGAAATACTATGAATGCTGGAGGGGACTCATGTCCCACTTTCATTATGAAGATTAGGAATGACGAAATTGGTTAATCAGAATTTTCATGAAAAAATCATGCAATTCGGTCAATCAAAACCATTTGGAACCACTATGCTTCGTCAGAGTAATTCAACGTTTTCAAAGCTTATATAATTTTTATTTGTACAACTATTCCTAAGAAAATTGATTGTACTTTTACAATATAGACAAAAAGAATATAAATAAATTTGAGATTGACTTGAAACATTTCTGCTTCTCATTTCTGTAATCACACTCTTAATCATAAGATTAAATGTATGCAGCAAACTATTTATTCACACCTTCATCCTCATTCCTTACAACTATAAAGGAGGCAACCTTGAACTGGAGTGGATTATTCTTTTGACTAGTAGAATCTTTTGGATCAAACAGAGTTGAGCTTCCGTCACAATACTGTTTTTCGAAAAGCCGGAGCCGGGTTCCTTCCGGGTCTGTTGTTATCAAATTCTCGACGCTTGCCACATTGATGTTTATACAGTCCCCACTCATCCCCTTTTCTATTTGAACTTCTTGTTTTCCTGTCAGATATAGACAAAGGTTATTTTTAAGCTAAGATATTTTAATGCATCCATCAAATTGTCCAGTTTTAGAATGTGTAATGTTTTCACAAATTTCTCTTTGCTTGTAGTTATTTACCTACTCCAATGCAGGAATTGAGAAAGACGACAGTAATGGGTTCGGGTACTTCGTCTCTTGGAGCTCGCAACTCTTTTTCTATTGACACTGGCGCGGATTCCAACCCCTTGACGTGTCCAAATATAATGGTCACGAAAAGGGCGCAGAGAACGGGTGCAAACTGAACACGGAAAAACATTTTGTACAGTAAGTGTTAACATGAAAAATAGTTGATTGGGGTTACAACGGACTTTGTTCTCAAACCACAGAGCAACTGAATCAATGACCAACAGAAATTTCTGACTACTTGTCAAAGGCTTGTGTGAGGCTTTTTAAATAATACTCCTGATGTCCGCTTCTCACAGTGATGACGAAGCGATTGTTTTCAACAATTAGCACTTGCTCACCATTCAAAATAAACATGCCAACATTCAATTTTTACTGATCTACCCCACTGCTTCTTCCGTTGGTCGAAACTTAACTTTTTGTTTTTATAAATGAAATTTCACAGACGGATACATGAAAAAAGATTCTAATTGAATTCTGACGTGACTGTCTTCTATACTAATTGCAATCTCCATGCAATCCACTTGCCGAAATGAACTTTATATCCGGATTGTGATCCGTCCCACGTTTTCACTGCACTTTTATCTTTCCTGGATTCAATGGAGAGTCAGCATCAGCAGAGATTGTTTCACGATAGAGGGACCTTTGGTAAGAGATGGATCTGGCAAAAAACGTGAAGGAGTGGGTGCGTTTTAAGTGTGAATCATCCTGGCAGATTCAAATGCATACCTATACGAGGCAAACATTTAACGACAATCGTCGCAATTAAATACATGCTACAGGATAAATTTTGTCTACGTCAGAAATACTAGCTTCAGCACCATCACTGCTACCGGACATTCAATCATAGAAAGGATGAACATCCATCTCTATTAAACTGCCGGTTAACAATGTCATTCATACTTTGAATCTTTCATATAAAGCGGAGTTATATGATCCATTATAACTTAGTGTAATCAGGAAAGGTCCCATCACCAGTTTCGTTGCCTTTCTGCAATTTCCAAGTGCTCCACTGACGTCACGAGAACGAATTGTTTCATGAATTACTTATATTTAATCAATGCAATTTACAATTTTAGCATACAAATGATTCTACACTTTGACGCCTACTCGTCTAGCAATAAGCAGCCTTTGTTTAATACTGGGTATGCAAACCAAAATGACATCGCTGACGTCAAAACCAAAAGTCCCTGCCACAGAGCTAAGTAAATTTTATAAACGTGCGTCATTACATTGCAAGTAGTTAAATCGATTAAAGAATATTAAATGAATAAAAGATATATTTAGCATTTCAACAAGCGATGCTGATGTGGAGATTCATAAATGTACAATCATCACGAATTCGGACTTTCTTTCCTCATGCTTTCAACGTTTCAGTATCTCTGGAATTCTGAGCGAAACCAGAACATTTTACTTGGTAAAGATTGTGGGACATTGAAATGTGGAAAGATAATGGGATAATAACACTGGCACAGTTTCAAGCAGTGAGTGACACCAAGAAAATTATCAAAAAAGTTGGATCGTCATCCATCGCGTTATAAATAATTCTGCAATGCAAGAAATGTTAAGTGCATTACGGGTGAGAGAACAGGTATAATCTTCTGCATAAGGATTCTCATTCTTATCCTTACATTAAAAACTGCCTCTGGTAGTAAATTCTTCGTAGGTAGGTTTGGTTTGGTTATTTTATTTCTTACCAAGAAATAAGGATTACTTCGTAACATACAAATGTATTATGGGTTATCCGTCCACGATCCCATAGCATGTACGAAATTTAAAGTGATAGACATTGTGTAGACAGTATACATATTGAGTAGGTGTTTAGCTGAAGACAAAAAAAATGCTTGCCTTTATCGGCCAGCAATCATCGATTCATCATTGCATCACATCACTTGTCACTGACTGTCATGCCATAGGTATCTTATAACAATGTCAATCGAGCTTCTGCTTTTGAATACTAATTGTATCTTCTAATTAATGAATAAATTGCTACGCATAACACATCTCATAATAGCACACTGTAAATCAACAACTTCTAATGCAAAATATTTGCATTTTGATTCACAATGATTCTGCTTCACGAATTCCTTTGCCATTGCCAGTGCTGTTTACAAACGCATTATTTGTGGTTATATTAGTTTGTGCATTTAATGCAACCTTATGCTAAATGTAAAAGTAAGCAATGGGTGCGTGAACTGCATTAAACTCAATTGTGCGTTACTTGGAAATTGTACGAGTGTTCTGATGAATCTGATATGCATTGAAATAGTAGAGGCATATAATTTGAGCCACATTACCTGTTTTTTGCATGCTACCTCCTATCACATCACAAATAATTTCATTCGCCCCAAAATTTATTCTGAAAGTTGTTTGAAAAGTTCATAAACGGCACATGAATTCAGATATTTGAGTCTCTTAAGATAAAATGATCTTAAAAAGTGGTATTTTAACAAAAATGTACAGTTCATCAACCTCCAGTTAATTGTGACTTGATATTTTAATGCTTGTTTAGTGTAAGTGAAAGTTACAATTGTCCTTTACTCTGGGTCAACCAATGATTTAGGTAAATAAAAAAATGGTAAAATTGACACACGGCACAGAATTGTACGTTCCAGGTAGGGGCAATTGAAATTACCCTGTCTTTTACTGTTCGATGTTTTGAGAAATCTGCAGCAGAAATTAGCACCCTTAATCGTTACAATTGTATAGCAGCGTCCATTAGAAGTCAGTATTGAACATTTTAATATCATCGACAAAAATAATAATATGCTACTGCGAGGATTATCTAAGTGTGAGTAAATAATGACTCATATTATTTTCTTGTCTGAAAAATTATGGTTAACCTGCAACTAGTCCCCAACTGCTAGTACCAGATACCCAACGATTAGATAAGAGAAGGAAGGCTACAGAAACGTTCCACGCCTTTCCTTTGCTCAGTAAAGCTTCCAGACAAACACGAGAGATCAAAAAACTTTATAACAGTCCACTAATGCCTAAAATTAAAAGAAAAGTAATGAATACTTTGTGAAGAGGTATTATAGAAATGATTTAAAAATTTTATTCAAATTCAAACAACATGCAACATCAAATGACATAGGATATTTGATGTAATCGAGCGTTTACATTCCTAACTGACTTCGTCACCCGCCATTCATAAGTCAGTATATAATAACACCCGCCGGTTGTACACGACGGGTAGCAATTTCTCTCTTTACATCTTTAAATTACCACAAATGAATTTAACAAAAGCGTATAATCCAAAATTCCTAGTCTCCCACGATGACACCCAACCCAACTAAAATAAAGCGAGTCCCATAACCAAAGTCATAAGTTGTATTATTGGGTGTATTTAAATTCAGAAACACCTGGAAGTGATGACATCAATTGACTTGTATTGTAATATTATAGCAAAATAATGATTATTCCACACGACTACCAGCTTTAAAATTTTCATCAACATACTCAAATACTTGCTACTGAGGCAGTTAGTGCTAAGGAACTCAGTACATGACATGACATCACCAACTAAAGGGAGAGAATAAAAACAATTTAGGTATGACATAAGAATTACAAAAATTAAAGGATTCCAGTTTTGCGAGTTTTATTTAACATTTCCTATGACTCATTGTTTCAAAACATTTCGTTTGTTTGTTCCGGTTTATACACAGATTTGTGATAGACCAAATTAAATTTTCGAGAATGACTAAGCAATCAAATAAATTGATGAAGTGTATGGCATCGTACATCATGTAAGGCACATGATAGTGAAATGTGAAATGTATGTAGTATTTACATCAAATAAAAACAGTTTTAAGACACAGTTACATCATAAAACTAAATGCTGTCGAAGCTGTGATAAAATGATTCATTTGTCTGAATCGTTTGTCTGTTAATTTATTACTAAATCGTTGACTTCACTGATTTATGTCATTTTCAAAGTTCGACAAGTGATCCAACTTTCGAATCCTCGTCTGTCTTTTCACCGGTTTCCAGTTGTTGAGTACCTGGTGCCTACAGTTAAAAAATCGATACTCAGTTACAGCTTTAAATTCCTCCTGAGACCTAACACTGAAAGATTCTGTCCCAATAATTTTTGAACTTACTTCTAATAACTGATTCGCACCATCCGCAACAGGCGTTGAATCCTCTGCTTTCTCCACGCGCACTCCTGAATCACTGGCTTCTCCAGTTGGAACTTTCTCCGTAGTTTTACTTAAATTCTCATCAGACTTTGCATCTTCTCCTTCATCATCACCCAACTTCTTATAAGTCTTTTTGAGACGGGAGGTAACGAAACCTGGTTTGATAAATTTGCCAACTCCTTTAGGTTCTTCTAATGTACCTGCCGACGCTTTGACATTTGCCTGCGATGTGACTGGAAGCGATTGCAATGATGAAGTTAATTTAGAACCATCAGGATCAGAATCTACAATGTTAACTTCAGGAATGGTGAAAACAGGAACAGATTTGGGCACTGTGACCTCTGTCAAATCTGGTTGAGGTTCTTCCTGTCCTTCCAAGCTTTTTGCTTCAGAGGCGCCTGCCACCAAATCATAGGTAACGTTTGAGAAGCCAAAGGTTCCCGAATTTGCGTCAATAACGTTTTCTTGAGCATGGCCCACAACGGGTAACGTGTCGTCATCAACTTGTTCTGTCCTCCGAATACTGCTACTTTTTCCAGCACTTGTAGAAAAAGAACCGGCTTCGGTAACAACATCATCTTTCTCGTTTTGTCCACCACCACGACGACCATCTTTACCGGGGTCTATTGTTACAGTGGACACTCTGTCGTTACTAAATCTTGCAAATCCAAACGAATTTAAGCTATTGCTCAATGTGCTACTTCGTCGTCCAGGAACTATCGGCATTCGTAAACTTGGCATTCGAGTCAAGACGGAAGTCATTGAAGAAAAACTCAATGAAGGAAACCTACAGACGACCATTAAAAAAGAATTTAGAGCTTTTACTGTTTTCCATTTGAGTTCGGATAGGGGGCACAGGGGGAAATGGGGAAATGTGAGTAGTGTACAGGGACAGAGTTTTTTATGCACATGAAAGGTAGGTAGGCAATGCAAGAAGGCGTAAGACACACTGACAAATAAGTAATAATATTATGTAAAAAAAAATCAAAAAAAAATAAGGTAAGTGTCCATTCCCATTACTCCACTAAATTTTGCAACTCTTGCTTTTTAACTTTCTTTTTTTTATGACAGCGAAACTCTCATTGTTTGTCGTTTGTCGACATAATAAAATAACTTGCGATGGGTAATTTATGTGACAAGTGGAATGGACCACCATCAACATCATTGCTTCCATTAAATGTTTGCTGCTCTCGCTCCGGTGAAACTTCTCTATCCTAACTTAATGTTCATAATTCACTTTCCCATCTCACTCCACTGCTCCTTCCCTTTTCCCAATTTAGGTACTACTAGCTCTCGCAAAAAAGCAAAATAGGGCTAAAAAGTAGCCTAAATTTTTTCGAATTACAATCAACTTTTTTTCTATATACAAACTGAGCATGAACAACAAAAACAGCGTCCATTAGGCCGGCTCCATTTTGCTCAAAGTTTTTTTTCGATGACTTTCTATCAATGGATTTTTCTGCCATCATGGACAAGTAATTCGATTAAAGCATCACTCACACAAACCCGCGGCAGCCCAGGAAAAAGAACCACTAAAAATAATTAACTTGGCTTTAACTACTCTCTCCGCTCATTCCATTATATTATTATTTTCTCTAGACTTGGCCTCTGTACCCGTTTTTCTTGTTGTACATGAAGATGAAGAGCGCAATTCCTGCGAGAATGGCAACAAGGATGAGAATGACAATGAGAGTGATGAGCCCTCCACCAAGTCCTGACCCCTGAAATCCGTCACTGGTTCCGTCTGAAGGGAAAAGGCGTTCCCAGGACTTTGTCAACGTCACTCCAATTACCGCACGTTCTACCCCGCAATAAAACAATAACAGAGTGAAAAACGAAATAACAATACAGCAGTGGAATGATAATAATCCGTTTCCAGTAGATTGGATTGGTGAAAATGTTGCAAGTTTCAAAAGAGTAGTACAGCTCAGCGCCATACTTTCCTCTTCCTTTAATTAGACACGGGCAATTAAATTTGCAACACATAAGTTATTCTCTCGGAGCGCAATCCAACTTATTTACCTTGCTTCAGGATTGACTCAATTCTCAAAACCAAACTTCCAATTTGCTCAAGTACGTTATTTCCTGTTGCTGCTCCGGGTGAAGTTGTTGCGGTTCGCTTGTTGGGAATAATGACGAGATGAGCTCCACTCTCTTTGTATCTGCTAAGATGAGCATGCACCTTACCTTCCAGCCCCGCTCCAGCTATCTCTTCTTTCAACCTTGTGTACAAGGGAAGAAGCCGAAAACTCCCAGAGTGTCGGATTCTCACGTGGAATCCTACCAAAATGGAAACTAAATATTATCATCTTGATGCAAAACTACTATCATCATTATTTTGTTTTCACATTGCAACAAATTATGCATAGACAAAGATTGTGGAAATGATTTTAATGTTGTTACTGTGATGTACGCTGAAAGTATAGTAAATAATTTTTTTACCACAAACGGAACAACAAAATCCGTGCGGAGTTATCGGATTGGGACAATTCTCTTCCTCATTATCATCGCATTTCGCTAATGCACATATCTAAATTTAAACCAATGTAGGCACTTTAAATAAACATGGTCTGTGAACAAATAATGCTTTGAAACGCTTCATTCCGCAATCTGACGTTGTTACATAATATGTTTATGCTTACTTTTTGTTTCACGTCTTTATTTATATAATTGGAACAAATGCATCGGTCACTGTCTATGTCGTTTCCAAAACACGCGGAAGGACTCTCCCCGTTATTGTTGTGGTTAATTTGATTATCCCTAATGGAAAATATGGTCTCGGGCGCTTTTTGAAACTGGAGCTTGCCGAGCAAAGAGCTCATGAAAATGGCCGTGTCTGCCTGCGACTTACTCTGTGCAATGAAAAATATAATCACTCGACAGTCATCACGCATTTTATTATGCCATTCCTCAACTATCAAACATATCATCTTACACAATTTTCAATTTGACTAATGTTACACAAAAAGCTAATAATGCTATTATGGTATAGAATATTCTGACTCAATAGCACAGTAAATGCCCACAGCGAAAGGGGGAGATTATTTACAGAGATGTCGCAGTCATAATACATGTCAACAACACAGAATGAAACCGAAAATCAGTTTAGAGACAGTGTCACAAAAAAAAGAGGCTGCTGAACAAGTGCACGTGAGACATGTAAAAGCCATTGAAGCTTCAAAAAGATGAGAAAAGGGCAAATAGGTGAGAAGCCAAAGAAAAACATTTCTGATTACCTTGTCACCAAGAAAGAACTTGGAAATGCTGACGTTCGTTGTGATTTTCAGGTTGAATGAGCTGTTAGCTGGGAATCTTACAGAGTCATATTGGCAAGGTACTCGCTCCACATGTGCTGTTGCTGGTGAAGGAAATGAAGAAGTTGAGATTTTTTCAAGACTCAACAGGCTGCTTTCATCTGAAGATGTCTTTACATCTCCACGATGAATCCAGTTATCGGGATCAAACCAATCCGCTCTCGATGTTCGTGTAAATTTAACTTCTGCAAAAAATTGCCATAAACATGATCTTTAATTTACTTCATGAGCACTGCACTGGGGGTGTCACTTCGGGGCATGATGAGAACTTTGATTATATCCGCAAAGTCTTTGTAAAACGTAGCTTTACTTTTTTATAACTCGACTGAAATTTTATACAGCTTGTGCTGATTAGATTTCTCTGACCCACTTTCGCTTTCTAATATACCTAGGTAGATTTCATGATTTTTGGAAAAGGAATATCACTATACACCAGAGGAAAGGGGAATGATTTCCTTAAGAAGCTTTCAACTCCAAAACAGACTTATCAATGGTACGTAACATGAAATTATCTAATCAGAATCCGAGGTACATTTTGTTGGGCATCACCTTTTATAGCGCAATACAATTAAGAAACATCTGTATCGTTAATTACAGTTGAAAGCGGTTAGAAGAAATAGGACATTTCGTCTTACAACATAAAATATGTAAGTACAAAATAGTACATAGTATTCACAGTAAACATTTGTGATGCGAAGCGAAATTTCGATTCTATAGAAAGGGCGTATTTTTGCAGCCGCTTACCACGCAGTACCTACACATATGTATAAAATGTTGTATAATGACGATTTCATTTAGGCCAATAAAAATTGCTACTTTTCTATTAGACTTTGAAGCAAATCGTGGTTAAGCTTTCTTTTAAATGATACAATATCAGTTGATAGTGTAATAGATACCTTCGATAATGTTTTGTACCACCTTATAACAAATGATAGAACGCGATAACCATCTGGATTTTTGGTCAAAGTGTGTTTTTGACTCCTTCTCGAGCTATGAAACAGTTCAAACTACACTCAAAAATTGGAAGATTACTATTAGAGTGATGGCCATAATATGGACACTGACAGTAATCGGATCAGCAGTGACTCCGAATACTGGGCTTCAGCTACTAAAAATGTAGGACGACGATCCAATCTTCACTTAGCCAATTTAGCTCGCTCTCAGCGTGTATCTTCATCGTGGTCGTGAAGGACTCTCAGGACTCCCTGAGGAGCCTCACTTTCCGAAACATACGCAATTCACTGGCTTCAAGCTTAAGTAGTAAAGTCTAGATGCTTACATCCATTCTCTCACCAATAAATGTTTGCTCTTGATATATTTGGTGGAATCTGCATGCAAGCTGGGAAATGACGATACCAACTTGTCTTGTCAAGGCACAACTTTTTTTTGCACAATGACTTGAGAGACATGTCCTGCCATCACATAGCAAATCCAATTTTTATGACAAGGCCGAGGGACACTTTTTAAAAAGTACATTAACATGTCAGTAAATTCATCGTGTTCGTGTTGACCGTTTACTCCACTCGTGTAATTATGGCATCTGCTTTCTGCTCGCCAGTTTTTATTTATTATTCGTTTCGCGAAAGCATCATGAAACCGCGCTCAGAATAAATTAGAGGCAATAAACCATTCTAGTTCTAATGTGACAGGAGCGAGAGAGGGGACAGAAAACGTCAGGAGAGAAAATGAGCATGTTTATATATTTCCTGTTGGTCTTCCTACAATTATCTTTGTTAACACATTCGGGTAGTGAAAACGTACCTCTGCCTCTGCAGGTGGTTTCTTGCTCGTCTGATGTCAAGAATGTGGTAGTTCCTTCCTGGAATACGAAATGACCATTGACCGGCAAAATAATTTGTTTTCCAATAAATTTGGTGGGTAGGGTGAGCACAAACTCTTCCTCATACCACGCGGGGAAGGAGTAAATGTTTTGTGAGCAGTTTTCATGTCCAGCAAGTCCCCGCCAGTTATCGACGTTCTCAAAGTTGGTATTTAATCGCCATTCCTTGAGAGCGGGTCCTGGTGGATGGAAACCCGTAAAACTGTCCCTGTTGCTCAAATCATTATGCGCAACGTTGGTGGCTTCCACGTGTCTTGCTGGGTGGTTGAAAAGGGGCACCGTGAGAATACCCAGGATTGTGGTACAAATGAGTCTAGTAATCATTTTGATAATGATGATAATGAAAACGTTCACATTTATTTGTTTACTTTTTTATTCTCTTTTTTTATTTTTAGGTATACGAGCAGAGAGGAGACTGAAAGGTAAATGTTCGTATCTTTTCGACGACGAGCAGGAGTGGAAAAGTTAAATATTTTAGGAAAGCAGTGAGCAACAACTACGCTTTAGATATTAAAGGAAATTCTTAAAAGGGAAAATAAAAGTGTAGAAATGGAGTGGAGGATAAATTAAGGATGATACTGAGAAAGGATAAGTAAATTCGTCACGCTAGACAGCCTTGAGCTTTATCTATTTTAGAACCTTTTTTCCATTCACTACAACTACACTAAGCTACACTTCACTTCACAACTTTAGTTTACCCTCTCTGAAAAACTAACTTGAAACTCATAGAGAGAAAGAGAAAAGGAGTCCAGCAACCCATACTTTATTCCAGTTGAGCTTAATTTACTTCTTAGTGGATAATAAAATAAATAAAAAGAGAAAGAAAGAAGAAGAATCATGTGAGCGAATGTTATGTGCTTGTCATATAAAAATGCAACAAAAAGAAGAAATGAAGTAAAGAAATGCTCATCTCTTTTTCTCTCAGTGTGACTTGTGTTGTTCACTGTCAGTGAAACGCTATACACAAAAAGACCGTATTTTTTTTAGTTTCTTCTGCAATAATTTCTCTACTTTTCTTTTTTCTTCTTAAGTTTTCCCAAGAAACTCCTTTCTCCTTCTTTTTAACTCTTTTCCTTTGCCTCCGGAGGCTACTGCTACCGCTGCTGCTGCTCCTCCAACTTCCATTCGTCTCTCCGTATCTACAACCTTTTTTATTGAAGTGAAGCGAAACAAAGTCAATGAGTCCTCTTTTCAAAATGAGATGGCAAAAGAAAAAACGTATGATTTACTGTACTGTGTGATACAGGTTTGTCTGCAAAGGACTCTGAATATCTGAGGCTCCGAACAGAAAACCAGAATGATCCGTCCATTAAAAAAAGTGGGTGGCTGAAAAGTACCAGCAGCGAGAATATGAAGAGTTGATGGCTAGAACGAACATGGACAGCTTTTGGTTTGTTATTATGCAGAATGTTACATGATATTTACCCATCTAATTTGCTACTTATCATATTGAAGGGTTTAAGCAAATGTAACAATGCACCGCCAACATGCAGCTTCATGTTGCTGCGTTTCTTTGGCCAGGCAAATTAAAACAGCACACATTTTGTTTTAATGGACTAAAATTATACTTTTGTTAATAAATTGTACAATTTTGTATATTGAAAACAAAATGAAAGAAATCCAAGTTGTTTATTATTGAATCTTGTTTGACGTTATTTTATACTATAAGGACAGATTGCCGCGAGTAGAGAATATTGAATTTCAGTGTTCCTAAAGCATTAAATTATGAATGACCAACTGATATTTGAATACATACATAAACTTTACAAACGAGAAGCTTTTGTAGGCGTCTATTAATCATTTTGAAATTCTGAAATTAAATTCACTTCTGGGTACACAATACATAATTGCGAGTATGCATTACATTGGTAAAATTTGTATCATGATGGCATTACATCATTCTTTCACGGCTACACCCCAAGTCAGTGCCTAACTGCGCCAAATTAGTATTAACAAAAAAACATAATGTATTATACATCTCCGTCAACCGATCGTGGCTTATTAATTATCATCTATAACTATAACCAAATATTTTATAATTTTTGAATTCACAATTATAAGTAATTCTTTGTTCTCTGAGGTAATGTCATCTGTACAATCTCTTAGGTTTTTGCATTTGTTTGTATGAACCAAAAGAATATTTGGTGTAGAAATGAATGTTGAACTCTTCATTCAGAAGAGATTTTAGCGCCTGAGTTTCCGATTTACTATTCAACTTTTTACTGCAAAGTTAATACTATCCACTATCCTAGGTATTTTATTAATGTTTCACCACCTTTTTCTTCGCAATTGTCTACTAATCTTTCTGGGTAAGTGGAAAGTGGGAAGAAAATTATTGTACGAACATACAAAATATAAATGTATCTGATTGGACTTTTCTGCTTTTACTAACACAAACAAAAGTGTTATTGTCTTATTCACAAACTTTAAAGGGCAAATAAACCTTTTAGAGATAAGACGAGTATGAATGCCAGAAATATTTTTACAGTATATAATGAAGATAAAAATTTATCAGGCAAAATTATAAATGGATTACAAGAAACTTTACGCAAGCACTTATTTTTCCCCATCTTTAATAAAAAAGAAGTAGACTTGCAATTATGTGCCATGCTCGTAGACGGGGTTGTGACCATAATTTAAGATTTGGATAAAATATAGTACATAGTACGTTCTATCTCAGGGAAACACAAATTAAAAGTCAGATATGAATGTGAAGATAAATTACGAGGTAGACTTTAATATAATTGAGATTATTAAATGATTTCCCTATTTCGTTAAACACCAAACAAAATTATATGTATTGGACACCTATAAATGGTCAATGGAAGATTTTAAAAGATTGTATAAACCTCAGTCTAACCAAACGCAGTTCTGTCTTTAAGTTTAAATGTTCTGCAATACGGTTATGACGGTCAAGACAAACTTGTACAGAATAGTTCGTAACTACCATACGAAGATGTGTCCGACGAGTAAGTGAGCACAGGCAGAGGCACGTAAATGAGATGCAGTCGATTTTCATCCTCCAATTGACAACCCTGCGGCCGCACTCCTGTAGTAACATTAAAAAATTGATGAAAAGGGAAATTCTATGTTCTCCTTTGTCTGTTCATTGTGAGTGAATATTAAGAAGTAAAATGCAAATGTGTGTCACATTCGTATTTTGCTGATTTTAGACATAAAATTTGTCAAGCATTTTTGGGTTTCTGAATACCTACGTTTGAAAGTTTGAAAACGAACATTTTATCGATGTAAGGTAATCGTAATGCGGAAAATATTAATAAAGTATTTTTCATTAAACTTTGTAAACGCACATTCTAACAGCTTACTGAAAATCTGCAACAACACAGTGGAATAGATGTCTTCAAATGTTTTCGGACTTGTTTGAATGAACTAAACGGTTGAAATCATTTAAGTTAGGCCATTTCAATTCGATTTTTTGAAATCGGATTGGTACAGGCTAAGTTAAAATTGGTTCTAAACAATGTATGCATAGGTTAGGTTCAAAAACCATTGCAAAACATTCACAAAATACAGACTCCAAATGATGAAATCCTACCTCATTTGCATTTGGCCAAAAACATTGCAGCATCTCTCTCTGTATCACATATCCAAAAGCGAAGCGTTGGGCTGTTAACTTGTATATTGTAAAAATTGCAGGTGTAACGACAATTTTATCGTCTCCAGCAACCACTCCGGCCACATTCCGTTTTCACTAGTTTCATTGAAAACGTTAACCAAGTTCTATCCCGTCGCTTGAATAATACATAAAAAGCACAGAAAAAGCGGGCGAAAATTGCATTCATTTCATATGTAAAGTAATGTGCGTCGAAAAACGACACAAAAAAGTGTGAATGTGAACATGAAAAAGAAAGTTTCTCAGAGTCGGGTCATTCCTGAAAATGCTCTGAGCTAAGCATATTATTTTTTATTTCGTTTCTTCTACAATGAAACAGAAATCGTCTAAGACGTCAAGATGTAAAACGAAAATTTTATGGAGCAATTGATGGCCAGTCCCGTATAAAATAGAATAAACTCAAAGATCACAAATAGTGAAAAGTGAAAAGAAGCCCGGCCTGCCTAGAACCAGGCAATATACAAAGTCTGTTACATAGGTCGAATATTGCTCCGAGTTGTCGGAAGTGTGTGCAGCAATTTGCTTTCTTGAAGCACTACTAACAACGGCAGTCATCTGTCTTTCTGGACTCTTCACTTGAACTGGACCACTACTCCACCAAGTTGGATTCATTCTTTTCACTTCTCTCAACTCCAGATCCCAACCACATTTATTCACAAAATGCATTGCAATTTTACACATTTTACATGACTCCAGGAAGTGTACACGTCTACATACTTAGACAACATTTCCGAATTAGACACTTGTTATTGTGGGATGTAGCAAATGGCAAGTTACATTCTAAGTGGATGTACGAACACACAGAGTATGTGCGTAAGACACTCTGGAGACCAATTTTTACATTTTCTTCTACTTTCTCTTTTCCACAAGTGGAAATAGAAAAGGGGCCTCCTTAACAATCATACTGTTAGAACTGGAATGAAAACCTATTTTTATGAATAGTGCATGCTCTCCTCATTCGTATAGTAGCAATGCAATAGCTGTAATAATAATGCAAGGTAAGCTCAAACCAGGGAGCAGAAAAGTGAAAGCACACACTCTCTCCCTTTGCAATCAGGAGCTTGCAAGGGGACAAAATCAATGACAAGTGGTGTTCGAGTTGGAAACAAGTAATGTGCAGTTTTGTTCAATCGAGGGAATTGAAAAGAAGGCGAATGTGAGTCCTGTTAGCGTTATGTTATCATTTCTACTTTCTTCGATCATATCCTGTACGAAGGGAAAAGATCTTAGACCTGTTACTTTAGAATTAGAACGTGTTTATAAATTTAAACTACTCAGTTTTTCTTGGCATGTCTGGATTATGTCAAAACGGAGCTTCTTAAATTTTCAAAATTCACACAATACTATTACGCTGTGCCTGCCTTCGTCTCAACAAAAGCCTTGCTACTTTAAACTGTACTATAAATTCCAATCATTCACAAAGCTGGATAAATTTGAAAAATGATTTCACTTGTGACAAGCACCCCCAAGCAAATCTATTTCTGACTCACTTCGCTGTCATATTTTTTCTCTCTGCTGATTCTTTTTGGCACTTTTGACTTTTTATTCTTTGAATATTATTATATGAAATATGTGAAGATCGGGACAGAAGAAGTTTCTTCTTTTCTTTCTAAAAAATCACTTCTCCCCTTCAACCAAACCGGTACACTTCTTCACTATAGTTCTTTCACCTCTTTTCCCCATTTCTCTGCTCCAAAGGAAAATAAAAGAATTGTATACCGACCGTGGAGTTGTTAAGACAAGCTTTATGCCAGACAAAAACAGGCGGATTGTAACTTGGGAATCACCCACCACTTGATTAAATGTAACTCACTGCTCCAACCCAGCAGCTTCAATCCTCACATTCCATCCGTCCATTTTACAACAAGTTCTGCCTTCCAAAGACTTCCACTTTTGCTTGACTCTCCAACAAGTGCTTAACCAAACTCGACGATACAATATTAATTCATGTGCAGCATTTTTTAGTTTCTTCTTCCCATCCTCTCTTAACTTTCTCCAATTTTTCATCATTTTTGTATTCACACTTCTTACGTGCAATTATAAAGATTATTGTGGTACTGCGGAGCTACACTTTGGAAAAAGATCTAGAACTGAGTCTGAATTGTTGTCGTTTTTGTATTGTGGCACTGTACTCCTTTGTAGTGTATATCGTGTATTATATTTCATCCCCTGGGAACATTTTTTTCTCTAAAAATGAGATGAAAGGTTGTATTCTCAGCCTGACTTTACTATCTTAAAGATAGCAACCGTAGAGTAGACAGCGATGACGATGATAATCGTGATCAAACAGAAAAAGAAAAGAAACCATCATATCTCCACCAATGCCAACCCACAACTCAGGAGTCTCTAAGTTATCTCTCGTAACAAACAAAAACCCATCCTCTTTTTTACATCTGCTCTTTTTTCTTTTAGACGCAAAGGAGTCCACAAATTCCCAGCCCAAATAAATTATCCAGACAAGTTTTCGTTTTTATTTTCTTTTATTTTCCAAGACGAGGAAGACCTACACAAAGATTATAGCCCCGCAACACAATAACTGTATCTACTTGAACCACTCAACCAAGTCAACAAAAAATATTGCTACTGTTGTAATGCTTCTTCTGGGCAAAAAAATAACTTGGAAGACAGTAGAAAATTCGACAAGCACCAGTAGCCGGAACCAGGCGGCAATGGCAATATTACTTTCACTTGTTGCCGTTGAAAACCAGAAGAAAGTTGCTTTCATCTCTGCAGTTAGAAACAAATCATAAGATCAATTTTCTCCAATTACTCTATGTGAATGTGATGATGACCGATGAGAAAATATAAACGGGTGGACTCAACTGGGGAAGTAATGATTAGAAACTGCTATTCGTCGTGTTTGTCAAAACTCAAAGAGACATTTATTAAATTAAATGTAATAAAACACAGTCAGTTTTCTTATATTTTTTCTGACTATGCTACACTAAAATTGCATTTCTTTTATCTCTTTCCGCCAACCAGTTCAATGGTTTCTATAAGTATAAATTCAGTTAAGATTAAATACACGTTTGTATAATCATCGACTTGTGCTATGAATCAGCTAATCATAGCATAAAACATAAAATTTTGTTGTTGTTCTGGTTCGTTTAAGGTTGGCTGACCTTTGATAAAATGTTCACCTTAGCAGTTTTACACACTTACGATTAGCGATACAAAATAGTTTATAAGTTATGTTATAATTACAGACAAAGTAGTAGCATATTTGTTCGTACCTATCTTACAGACAGATGTTAAATACTCAGTTAATTGCCAAATTATTATAGGCAAAATATCCTCAATTTTCAAGCATCCAAAATCGAGTCATTTTTGAACATTATGCATTTAATCTACCCTACCCTCTAACCCAACCCTCCCATGTTGGAACCGGCAGCGTAGAGCTCTTTTACTTGACTTGCCCACGTCCATGTTAAACGCCCAATTAACATAAGCAAAATACCCCCAATTTTCAAATAAAATTTTTCTGGCCTATCCTACCCATTTTATTCGCAATTAAAGCCCAACTAAAATTAACACCTGACCTCCTTGACAAGCAAGCAACATTTGTGTATCTGTGGGGTATGAGAAAGGGCGATGTGACTCAAATTTTTGCGTCCATTTTCGTCTCATATAATAGTCTTACTTAATAATTTGCAAAATATCAGATGCATTCGACTTCGACGTTGACACCTAAAGTACCAGGGTGTTCGTGTTTTCTTGAATTGATCTGTAGTTTCATAAAGTAGAATCGGCTAGTGTTTCGGCGATATTTTTCTAAACTGAAGTGCGACGACAGTTATCCATCTCTTTGTTTTGTATCTAAGCCTTCAATAATTCAAACAGTAATGTTCATGCGTTGCCGTGTATTGATTTGCCCGGTTCTCACGAAATCACCATTCGTAAAAAGGAAACAAGAAGTGTCTTTTGTTTTTCCTAGAAAACAATTTCAGCTCAACGTAAAACAGAAAGGGAAAGCGGTACATTCTATTACTAATAATTCATTCTGTAAGTGTAAACTCATCAGACCATATAATGTACCATGTTCAAATGGGTAGATTTGCAACAATTTCTCTGGAATAATGCTTAAAAATAAAAGATGGAGAATAGCGGATTTACCAATGCTAGCACAAGTGCATGAAAAACAATAAAGTTAAGCTTCTGTTCTGATGAACAAAAAGTGATCGAAAGGTCCTTGGACGAGAATAAAAAATACGAACAAAATGTTTTATTATTATTACGAGTAGTAATATTTAATGTTTTATTTTTGAGGTTTGATACAATAACGATGCTTCAGAAAGGATGAGTGGATAATCAGTTAAGACACAGCTAGGAGTCAAGTCAAACTCGAGCAAACAATTCAATGGCCTTTTCATGAACGTCGTCCTTCAGGGTGAACGTCGGCTGGATCAAGAATTCTAATTTCACGAGGAAGTGATTCCTTTCAATTTCTATCATATTTTCCAAGTCAAACAGAGTGAAACCAAACAAGCAGAAAGTCAGAACTGCGTCCTGTTGGGAAGGATATTCTTCCCTTAAAATCAGAATAATGATGATCATTCTTGTTTTTATATAAATTTGAAACATGATGTGACGTGATGCATGACATTACTTGACATGGCCAAAGTTTACACACCAAAAAACTAGAATTGAAGTAAACAACGATGTTCTTGAATCTTTTATCCTTTCCCAGCCACATTTTGCGTTATGCAAAACCATAACATTTTTGTAGAGCAGGAAGCCAAGCAGACATCTAGTTCATTTGAGAGAGAACATAACCTGTCTTGTTTTCTCAGTGTTTCAGCCTAGCCTCGAGACATTCAAAAGAAATTTGTTGGGCTAGATTGGCAATAAAAGGACGCAGCCTAGGCTCTTTCGGATCAATGTTATGTCGAATCGTAGACAAGGAGCAAAATGAAAATTCCATGCAGTTGACGAGAAAGAACATACTGTGTATGAGACGCTTTTCTTTGCCAGCCGGAAGCGTACAACACAATGCAAACGAATAAGCAGAGAGGAAAAATGAACTGATTCATTGTGTTCAAAAAGAACTTTTTACGAACGAAGGAGCAAGAGCAAGAGGCGAAAATAAAAGAAGCCCTGGTTTATATAAAATATTCAAACCTCCAATTTTTCTTAACTTCACTATTTCGTATGTAAAACAATCGAACCTAGCAGAAAGGAAAAGAAATTCATGAAAAAAACAAACAATAGAAGTAAGGAAAAGGTAGCTTTTGCTCTTTCAAGTTTCAAGAAACAAATCGTCATACGGAATAAGGCAAATGACCCATGAACTTGAAACCGATTTCTTTTATTTTGATTATTATTTATTCTTAAAATGTAAAAAAAAATTTCAAGGTCCATACTTTTATAGCTCTTGTCCAGATTCAGATCTATTGAAATTGAAATGGTCTTTTAACATGAGTAATTAATAATCATATTCGACTAAGGTGACTCGGAATTCATGACTCAATAACAAATTTCAGACGATAGTTTGTATAATCGACCCATCGCATAATTAAAATAAGTGAGATTTAGTTGATAATAACTGTACTCAATATGGCTAAAATGGCAATAATCAGTATGGCTGTTTGATTATGATATAGACATAGCGGAGAAGTGCAAAATATCAATTTGAATTTGAAAGGTATTGTCAAAGTTTTATTTTTGTATTTCTCTGAGACAAGTTTCACATAATATCTTTGTCTGAGTTACACTAAGCGACTTCGGAAATAAATTTTACTATCAATAATCAAAACTACTAAAAGTTAATTTCCATTTCATATCGACATCGACGCTTTTCCGAGTTCCAATTTACGGTCTAACACTACAACTAAATATGCAGGAAATCTTTGGTTTAGTTTCATTTTCCCTAACACACTTTTATATAATGAACCGAGGGATAAATCGAAGTAGTTTGTTGAGCATACGTGAGATTGAATGAAATGATAAGGATAAAAGGTGAAAAGTTTTTCTACTGCAGTTTGTAGCCAAGCAAATACAATAATATTCAAGAGTATTCTGATAACCATTGGGTATAAGGTATAAAACTTTGTGGTATGGAAAATAAAATTGTCTCAATACTCAAACAATGATTTTTGATTTAATCGACTCAATTCTGGACAACGAGAGTCGGAGCATATGCGATGCATGGATTATGGAATAGCAAACAGGAAAAGTGTAGAGTGTCATGCTCCCACTTAATCGTTATAATCATCACATCATCGCTGTTGGCCTCCCTCCCGCATAACGCTTTTGCAATGTGAATGATGCTCAAAAGTAGTAATTCAGGAAGGAAGGAAGGAGGTGAACGCTCCATGACGCGAATATAATAACAAGCAAACACATGTTTAATAAAATTTTACGGGTCGGTTGGGTTGTTGGTAGTGGAAAACATGCAGTCGGTGGGTGGGTTGGTGATAGTTACTAGTTACACACTCAACTCTCCATGTTTTATTTCATCGATTCGACGTATGAGTTAAGTAGATTTTTATTGTCGGATAAGGATTGGGCAAGACCAACAACCTGGTTTTTCCTTTCGCTTCAAGTACACAACGTGTCATGTCCATGATGTCAGTTAGAATTTCTGTGATACATGCAAAAGTAAATCGGAAAACAAATATTTACCCAAAGTCCACGAAGCAGTTTAGTCCATCCAATTCCTGATATCCAGCGGAGCGGAACAGCGATCCAAGGAACCCTGGTCGTTTTTATATTCATTTGTGGGATGTACTATCGAAAAAAAAATTTCTCGTGTATTTTTTAAACATTAGGTAATAAGCATCAATTCCAGATATTCAGTACACACGAAAGTACTTTGCTCACCTTTTTTCCATGCTTTCGGAAAATGCCTCTGTTAAATACACTTTGCTTGCAGCATAGTACGTAAAAAATGAATGATGTAATGAATATTATTGCCGCAAACCCCTCCCCGCCTCCTTATTTCTTTTCACCTCTCTGGACGAAAGGTCACCAGATGAAAATCCAACGAGGTTAACACAAAAAACTTTTCCATTTTATTCTCCAAGTAACCTCTTTGGATCGTCGAGGGTGGTAAATAGTAAGTAAACCCCACAGTCAACCAACCATAACTGAACTCTTGGCACAGGAAAAATTACGTAGTAGTTCGTTTTTCACTTTTCCCTTTGCTTTCTCTCGCTGTCTACTTGCGATATTGTTTTGGGGAAGTTTTTGCAACCAACTTTGTATGAGATACACACTTGTGTATTCTGATGCAACACCTTACCCTTGTTCATGGGATCGTCACTGTAGCATAACTTGGTCACGGAATGCTGACTGAGAAATGCGAGTCGTAAAAATCGGACTGCTTTCCTTCACCATTGCAGCAGCGACAAAATATAAAAAAGAATCCTAACAAAAAAATCATACATTTAGAATTTCAGTGTGGTCCTTCTTTTGCAAAGTTACTCAAAAACCAGCTGCAAATGACGAGAATCCGGAAAGAAGGAAAGGGAGAAAAAAGAGAAAAGAAATTCTAAAGTGGATAGTTTTTCGTTCCTTTTTAAAAACAGAAAGCCCCACACAAAAAGTCCAAAACAGCAGACAAACGAGAAGAACAAGACGGAGGAATAAAAGAAAGAATACTTTTAGTGTAATACACAGCTCGAACGTAAGCACAGGTTACATCTCCTTGAAAGAAAGTTTTCTCTTCAAACAACAATCTAAAATGTATGTGTTGTATTACAAGCTTAGGAATAATATTTAAGTTTATTGATGGCAAGAAAGGTGGTGGTCTCACTAAAATAATAATAGTCACACAATGCGTCTGTTCAGTCTCGAATGGAATGATACATGATTTTAGTTTTTCAGGAGTCGGTTGGTTCCTCTCCATCCTTCCATAGAAAGTGGAAACATGAATGTATACTACTGAAATGGTTGTTTTTCAGAGTTGCAGCATTTTTTAAAGTTTTTTTTTGCAGCCCAACTCAGCTGAAGAAAATGGGACCAAAGTTTGCAAAAGAAAAGGACGTAGCAAGTAGCCCAAGTGGAAACTGTTCTTTCGTACGGAAAAGTTTTTCTCCCAGGGATTATACATATGTACATGAGCATTTCTTCAGAAACTTTCGCCTTTGCCCTTAAATCTAATATTATTATCTCTGCTGCAATGCATTTGCGCCCCTTCGCATATAGCGGTTTGGGTAACTGGTTGACACAAGCTAGAACGCGTAGACTTACTAAAGATAAAGAAGGCATTTTAAAAACATTTTTGATGGTGGCGGTGCGGTCGAGGTAACAACGGCGGTTTTCATGGTTTTCGTGGTCTGGGTGGAAAATCTGTGTGGTTGGGAGCGCTACGTAGTTATTGTTCAATCTTGCTGGTATTCACTTTTGTCAGTGTTGGTCAAGCTAAAACATGCTAAAAATTCCTTTTCGAGTTATTATGCAATGCAACCTGAACATAAATACATTCACACCAGACATTCCGTAAACATTGATAAATAGAGCGGCGACGGCGACAAAGCAGTAAAAAGCAACTTCGAAAATCTGGAAATTTACATATTGCCGTAATACATTCCGCGAACCGACCAAACCAATTCTTTCTCACATGCGTAAGTACATTTAGAAAAATATTGTGAAAATGGGAAAGCGACGAGAAAGAGAAAAGTTGAGAAATCCAACAATAGCAATAATAATACAAAATTCGGGCAGAGATGTAGAGTACAGAGATTGAAAGGATGGAATGTGTAGTGCCTTGGTGCGGTGCTGCTGAGTACTGATTGTTTTGGTCGGCCACTTCAATAACACTTTCTTTTGTCGACGTCAATAATTATGTGGTGGTGGCAGCAATGGTCGTATGCACAATAGACAAGTGTTTGTATGCAGTGGTCATTTCTCTTACCAAACCCGCCATGTATCTTTCATGCAGATTGAAACCACTTTATGCAAAGCAACCAAAAAAACTTCACTTCTTCCTTTCCCTGCCTTTTCAGTCGAATCCGAACAAGTAGAAAATTCATGTATAATGCAGCAGTGCAATTGTAGTCAGAATTTTAGTGAAGCAGTAAACATTCAGAGTCGGAAAGACGCGTGTAGCTGGCCTACTTTGACATAAGCTTACTCACCAATGACTACTTCACATCTCACATGCAAATCTCTACTGACACTAAAGCAAATACTGCATGAGTGTTATCCGTAATTTTTATGCAATCACACGAGAAAAATGGAGCATGTCCGTGGATGATTTTTCAGTTTCATATAATATTAAATTGCTCAATGAGACACGATCGAAAACCACCTATCCGCATCAAATTCACATCAAATCCTCACTTCGACACGGATAGAATTAAGAAAACTCAAACTTTTTGTTCTATAGCATAGGGAAAAGACAACTTTCAACATTTGAAACATTGCTATATATTTTCTCCATTTCCTTTTATGCAATTCACATCTACTAGCGGAAAAAAATGTGTTTTATGCAATCCACAGAACAACTTTTCTTCGTCGTTTGTCTTGAAAATGAGAAAAACAGGTAAATGGACGTTCACGAAAGGGACAGAATTTTTAACAAAAACGTGTGAAATAAAAAGCTCATTTTTCCTGTTTAACAAGAAAACTATGATGAGAGCGATGTGCAGCTTGAGCAGATGGACAAGAGCATAACAAAATTGAACAAATGAGCTATTCTTTTCCTACAGCGATCTAATCTTTCATTTTCAGAGCAATGACTAGGATCAATTGGTTGTCCATACATTGTTCTATTTTTTATTCTTATAAACTTCCTTCTCTCATTCTACCTCTTTTGGATTGAAAATGGCTCGTGTGGCTACCTTAGCCCACAAAATGTCAAGCAAGACAAATATAAACTACCATTTTAAGTTTTCCTAAATACGAATTTGCCAATTTTTCAACGTACCAAGCAAATTCTAGGAGTTCACACATTAGAACCCAGAAGTATAAATCTTCATCAATATTACATCATCCATCACCCATTCAGTAAAGAAAAAAATGAACCAAACTTAACTTGAGAATCATGAAAACGCCCATACCTTACAACATTTATTTTATGACGTAAAAAATTATAAAAAATATGAGCACTATGGCCCGCTTGGACTGGACTGGTAACACGAAAATGGTTCTGAATTGGAAATGGTATATATGGAGGAGTTTATTCTTCTCTGTAGTTTTGTCATGCACTCTCGCTTAAAAGTTAGTCTGGTGTAAAGAAAGGCCGATGTCGGTTGGTCCAGCAGGGGTGGTAGTAAAAAGCAGTGTAAAAGTTCCTGCGAACTTTATTTTTCCCTCAACACACTCCATATACAATTGCGATTGAGATGAGCGCATTTCTCACTGTATTTTGCACATGATCAATGTTAAAAGCATCTGTATTTCCACAGTGTTACATTTGTTTCCTTCCTGCCGAGTCTATGCTATATTCGTGGAGTCTACAACTCACAATGGAGTTAGAATGAACAGGGAAAGAAATAAAAGATTAAAGAGGTGTACAACACATCCTTTAAAATGCTGGGTAGTAGTAAACAGACGTGCCATGATTTTAGAATTAGACCGGGGGTTGCAGAGTACAGCGGTCATGTCATGTGTGCATTTATTTCTGCATGAGTTACAAGCAATACATACCTACCAGTAATTCACCCTTGAGGGCTTAACACAGACAATCTTAAGTAAACTGCAGGAATTTCCACTAAAACAAGAGTTCGCGATTTAATTAGTAGACAAGAGTTCAAATTTAAATACAAGTAAACTAAGAAAAACTGCATTACAGATTGAAAGTCCGAACCTGAAAAAGTGTTAACTTTTAATTGTCTAGAGGTCAAGGTATTAGATTACCAAGAAAGTTCAAGGAAAATATTTTTCTTGGGCTTCTTGATTGCATTGCATGTAAATGTCTTCTTGTCTTTCTTTTAAATTACAACAGCGGCCAACGCCAGACAATCGTAAATGAAGTCTTCAAAAAGTTTTGCCTGTGCTTTTTCCACAATTCCTTACTTTTGAGTCGCTAAAACAGGCATGTGGCAACAAAATGTCTAATGGGCGCCTCCCAGAATACAAAAACGAAGTAATGTTATAAAGCGCCTATTTAGCCAGACATGATGAAATCATACCCAGCTCTTTCCCGTCCACCACCTCCACCTTTGCATTCAAACACAGGAAAAAGAAGTGCAAGAGATGGATCCGGAAACGTTTTCTTACTTCCACTTCAGCTCTCTACTTCTAAACTTGAGAAAAAAGCTAATATTGACGAAAGAAGAGAGTGAAACTGAACTGAGTCGTACATTTCCTCTTTGAGATCCTCAACAATTTAGATTTCTCAAGACTGTAAATGTTTGAGAGAGGCACTTTTAAGGTTATTCTTCTCTTACAAAGTTTTGCCAAGGCTGTTTCGAGATCTTTACACGCCTTGGCAAGCAGTAGAGAAAGAGTGCTAGAGCTGAATCTCATAATTTTTACAATATATCTTTTTCACGAGTGGAATACGAATGAAGAGTTGCAACATTGTCTTCGTTCTATTTCACTTTCTGCACTTTCCGCGTCATTTTATTAGAAAATCGCATGCAATGAATTTTAAAGGCTTCAAGTTTCGAAATGTGCTTAAGTGCTTAAGTGAAAGTTGCTGTAAATCAAGTTATAGGTTATATAAAAAAGGCCAAAGAAAACGCCTAATTTAAAAATTTGTTTGTGATATATTTTTGTTGAATTTGTCCATGCAATAGCTTCAATTATTTCATAAAAAATAAAAAATGGACGCCTACGTAGATTCAATTTATACACTAAATCAAGCAAAATTAAATTAACAACCTCCCTCAAGAGTGAGCCACGTTCTGTTGGGCAAGTTGGACAGATGTCAGAGAAGGAAAACTAACCCTGTGCATTATGCTAAAAGTCAAAGAATACAGCAACAAAAAGCTGTGGCTGACTGGCTCATACTTAACTTTTGATGATGTCTCTCTTTCCCTTGATGGATAAATAAGGAGAAATAGAATTCGAGAAGCACACAATATCGCGCTTGCACCCACCCAGCTAACTTCGTGGCATCAACGGAGACAGCACTGTGCTACCTTCTGCCACTTTTATTTTAGCTCTGCTCACGAAACCAGCTATTTTCTCAGCCGTCTCTTTCATTTCCACATCATGGTGACATGACACTTAAAATTAGGCTGAATTAAAGAAGTGAAACTTTCGCATTTGATGTATTTATTTGTTACATGTATCTTCGCAAACAGTAAATGGCAGCGAAACAGCAAAGACTCGAGCTGACTGTCAGAAATGTTGGCTTTGGAAGGCAACGTTCCACAACTTTGTTCACAGAATAGACTGGAAGAAATTTGGACCAATCACTTTATTATGTGTGTTTCATGTTACTGTTGAGTCAGAGCAGTACTAAAATATTTAGTACCCCTCACCGGCTTTCCCTTTCGTTTGCGTCTAATTAAATTAAAAGAATGCGGGAAAGGGTTAAGGAGGGTTGGGCTGTCGGGATTTAGACTCTGGAGAAAGGACGCCTAAACTTACCGTCCAAATTACGTTCCGCAGAAAACAATAATAAAATAGAAACTACAACTTGGGCTACAGGTTACGTGGCTCGCTGGCGAAAAGTACGAATGCACATAAACATTCTTTGCTGGGTAATAAATCAAAAATTTCTTTTTGTTCCCGAACGTTATTAATCTCAACCTGGACAATGGGGAATATAAAGCTCCCCACCACAATGATATTATTGTCTGTCATCATTAGCATTATCATCATCATCAACAGCAACAACATCGAGAAAACACTTCTCTTTCTTTCGTTCTCTTCTTCTTCTTTGCTCACTACTACAATGTTTTTATTATTCAAAACTACCTAGACACAAACTTTGCAAACACTCGTCGTATGATGTGGATGTGGGCCACATTAAATATCTCGGAAGGAAGCATGATCCAGCTTACTATTCATTCGTAAAAGTTCAGTATTTCGTTAGATTTGGCTTGGCAATTTTCCAGCTTAATTATATTGTCTTCACCCGAATTCATGCTCCTCCTCCATGTCCATTTTCTATCCGCGACCAAATACAAAGTGGGAAAAGGAGACGTTTAATCACCAGCCATTCTAGAAGGTATTTGGGTAAATCCCCGTTCTTACATTTTGAGCATAAAAGCCAATTGAAAACTATTGCAATGCCTTTCCCCTGACTTCTACTATTCTTATGGCTTACAAAAGAAAATGAAAGTTAGGGGAATTATTATGAAAACTAAATGAAATAAAGCTTTTCGTAATACATAAGCGTATTTTACTGTTCTGCCAAAATGCTATGCTCTACTTAACTTGTTAACACTCTTCTAGCTCCCAACACATGATCACAACACAACAATCACTTCTCTAATAACACATTTAGCTGTTTTATTATTTGGACCGTGAAGTAAATTGACGCTGTACACAATCATCAGAACCATTGTTCACTTGAACTGGTGAGATACAATTCCAATTTTAAATAACCTGTTAATACAAGCTCTTATTGCTAAAGGATATATTGGTAACAAAGGATGAACAGTGAAAAATAAAATATGTAGCTCCGTTTTTAATACTGAATGAAGAGATGACATTAAAAGCAGAGAAGAAACAATATTGAAATTCATTCTCCGTGTTCCTCACATTCGTTTCTCAAAAGACGCTTTTTAGATAGATGTTGTGAATGTCATTCGTGTTGATATCATCTGCATGACATTTAACTGAACACTTTCCGTGTGCCGTTTACCACCATCTGAACCAACTTCTCCAGTCTTAACCTATTCTATGTAAATGTCAGGAATTGAGCAAAGCAGAGGAATAAAGAAATCCAACTTTACTCCTGGAAAATAACCTAACTAGATGTATTTTCACGAATTGAATGACACATACGTGCAACGGAAACTGAAAGAGTAAGTAAAATACTGACCATCGATGGCATTTAGAGGACGCATGGTAGCACTAGATTTCCTTTCTTGCTAACGATGATGCGGATCAAGAAAACTGCGCACTAACCCAAACGGTGTCTGGCAGCTTTTCTTTGCACGATTAATAATTAGAGCACTAATTGACTCAAGAAAATGCCAAGGCGGGCACACGAATTTTGTAAATTATATATCCACGAAGTGGATTAAGTGGAAATTTTCAAACAATAGCCGACAGTGCAATAATAGAAGTAATGATTTTCTTTTGTCATACAAAATTCACTACGACTCTATTCATTTTCCTGACATTTTCGTTTAGAAGACAATGAAGTACAAAAAGGAATCATTTAATGGAGTCTTTTGTTCGAGTCTGGTGAGGGCAACACTGCTTAAGGCTGTGGCGTCAGTTGTATTTGTAAAGAAAAGGCATAATAAGTAATAGCGTATATTAACAAATGTATTATGCAGTGCATTTGCTTTTGTTACACTACTTAATTCATTATCTTTGTAGCCTTTATTACTTAAATATAGAACCCTTTTCCCGAAAAGAGATTCGCGCTACCTTACTTTGAACTATCATCAACCCCACTGGTGCCATTATGCATTTGTCTGCTTCCTCACCTTTTTAATCGCCACCGCAGTGTTGTTTCATTTGAAAGCAGATTACTGCAGTTATTTATTACATTATGAATTCAAACATTTTCAAATTACAAGAAACAAAAATAAATCTATTTAGTTTAAACACCATTGTACAGCTATACAGGGAACGCAAACAAACGTCTCTAACAAGACAGAAAACTGGCCAAGAAAAAATGCGTCTCTGTTTCGAATGCTATGTATTTGTTGAGTTTTAGTGGCAGCTTTTATGCACCGATAAATAAATGTAATAATGCTAATGCTCGGCCAAACAAAGGGTTGGTTGAAGAGAAGCGCACGCGAGAGCAATGTTTTCGGCCGAAATGTGTAAGGAATGTATAATAAAGTGAGAGTTGATGGATGATGTTTCCGAAAATGTAACCAACCTGAGAAGAAAAAATGGAGGGTGTATCACTATCGATGCTTCAATATGTAATATTCTCTCTACATTTATTTTCGTGTCCCAACTCCAGTTACTCCAGCACAACAGGATGCAAGGAACATTTTCTAACAAATACATTTACACAATCGTCACACATTTTTACGATGAAGAATGGTGAGAAGAAGGTGAAGTGAAGTGGTGGTTGGATGCGTTGTGATGGCGCGGAGAAATCGAACAAACTGCTAAGTAGCATAATGTGTGCTCTTTCTGAGATCTTGCCGAGAATCACATTTATGTGCATTATGCACTTTACTTGGACACAAGTTTTTGTTCTCTTTGAAAAATATATATTGTTCCTGTCATTGTCGTCCTCGAACTAACCTACACCTTCCTCATGTGTCATATGCCTTTTTCACCCCAGACAGAATTTCCTACGAACGCCTTGCTACATCGATCTGCTTTTACTTTTGAAAGTGTAAAATGAAGTGAAATGAAATGAAACGAAAAAAACGGAAGAAACGCATGGGGGAGATGAAACGACGACGAAGAATCTTTCCATAATGTTTGCTTCCTTTATTAAAACAACAAGGGCGAAAGAAGTGAGGGAAAAATTGTCTGTGATAATATTAATGCTGTCGACGTAAAAGAATAATGTGACTGGTGAAAGAAGAGAGGCACTTTGCTCACCGCTAACATCGCCACCGCCAGCACTACATACATAATAATAACTTCAACTTCACACCGCCGCGACATTCCATTTCCTTTTGAGATTTCGTAAACGTGAAACTGCAACCCAAACTTTATTTAATATATCATATCACTATCATTATCCAGAGAGTAAGAAAAATTATCCTAATGTTATGAGTAATGCAACAAAATGTATCTTTATTTATTTATAAAAACTTTTCCACTTTTACCTACCAGACATGTTGAAGAAGTAAGCGCATTACAAGTTTTCTTTTAAGGCATTTTCTGTTTTTATTTTATAACGCATTGTTTGATATGCATGCAGTACAGAAAGAAATCCAAAATGAAGAAAATGAAAAAACAATCCATTCATCATTTGAAAAAATGAATGGGTAGCGGAAAACAATGATGACGATGATGAAGCATATAGGAAGAAAAGACCGTATCCACCCTCATTTCCTTTGGATTCTTTTCTTCTCATCGGATTATATATTCTAAAAATATGCACACTAAAGTATTAGATTTGTAATTCTCATCCACATTTAAGATTTAACAGGGTAAGTCCTGTCACTTCATATTTTAAACAGGACTCGCAAAATAACAATCATAAAAATTTTGCACCTTAACTAATGTAGGAACCTGTAAATGCAAGTAATTTTGCTGAGCGAGTACCGATACAGAAATCCATTGGTCTGTGAATGAATATTTCAATTCAAAAGTTAGGCAAAGTTATGTGTAGTAAGAACGAAGGGCGTGCTTTCTCAATTCTATTAATTCCCACATTTTATTTCTGTTCTCCTTCAATTCATCATGAGATCAGCACGCACGCACAAAAACCCATCCATCATCATAATCATAGTAATTCACGGTGAGTGAATAACGGTATAAAATAAACAGATAACAGGAGCATTTTTACAGGCTCTCAATCAGTGATTTAACTTCTTCATTCATCTGTTCGGGGTATGACTGTTTGTGTCCAGTGCCCACTCGGTGCTTTTGTTCTCATGAAAAGAAAGCTCAAGAGTCTCTATTAAAAGCTTAACGTATAGATTCTGGGAAATGGACTCATTGACTTCGTTCTGTCGACATTGAGTCATTTCCTTTTTCTTGTCTGTTAGGATAGAAATAAATAGAAAAATCGACACACCAATGCAGAAAACATTAAGAGAAGATGACAAAAGATCACGATACTTAAAATATAACAAAAGTTACTTCTTCCTCGGAATAAGATACAAAGTTAATGCTAAATAATATTATTGTATCCCACTTATGTTTACATTACTTTTTTGGAGTACGGTCCATTTTAGGATTCTTTGGTCAAGTGTGTCAGAAACACGTGTTCGAATACTTCAAAAGTGTCATTTCAGCAACTTTATATTACAAATATTGCATACTTTTATTAGTTTTGTGTTTGTCGAAAACGTTGTGGACAAGAAAAATGAAGTAAAAGCTACAAAAGTAGTCCATCCATACTTACTGCTACCATTCAGCATGGATTTCCGACGTCAAATTCACTTGTAAAGATTACCCTCTTCAGAAAAGTAACGACGTTAGCACACTGGCACTTAAACGAAAAGTCGTTCTGCACACAATTATATAATTCATGAATATGTGCGCAGCATGTCAAGCGCCAGAAATTTCGTAGAAAGTCGGATCTTTTAGGGGACTGAGCCTGATTTCATTATAGTACCACTCTTTTGCCACTTCACTTTCATCTTTTTTCTTCCAACATCGTTATCATTGTAGCCAGCAAACTTTCGAAAAGGAAAAAATACTACGAATGACTTTTGGTTTCTCCTATTCTGACAATTGTGAGTTGTATTCGTTGTCGTTTCCCTCTTGGCTTGGTGCTTTGCTTTGGTGTCGTGTGTTGATGATGGTAATAACAAAAGCAACAAAGTCTACTAGGGTGCAGTTTTGCACTTTCACAAAAATTGCCTGGGTCCGCTGCTGCATTTTACATTGTGCATAAGACAAAGAAAAAACCATCATCTTTGACTCTTTTTTCTTCCCCTTACAAAAAAGATGAAGTTCTGGGTTTTTACTCTTTTAAGATAAAAGGTATTTCGTTTCTTTCTGACAAATAAATAGAATCTACGTGCTTCCTTCCAGGTTAGCAGAAATAAAAAAGACGACTGGAAATAATAGGAATGCATTTTCTTCTCATCAAAAACGCAAGCAGTGACAGTCAGGGTCGGTGGGTTCAACTACCAAGCCCGTTTTCCCTCCTTGTTAGGAGTATTGAATTTTCTTTATTGTCAAGATTATTCTTAAGATCAAGGCTGACAATTTATAATTGAAGAGAGTATAAGAACATTTTCCTTAATAGTAATAATGAATGCAACTCGGTGAAGAATTCAGTTGTGATTACGTTGGTCGAGGAAACAAAAATGCAGCGAAATTTTGTCGGATTTGTTACCACCCTCCGGGTGAAAGTGTTCCAACTTCCAACTTTACATTAAGAATTACCAGTGCAGTGTTACAAAAAAATGTAGGAGAAATCCAGTCTAGTAGAAGTGGAGAATTTTCTTCATGAGCGGATTGGTATGACAAGGCTGGTTCATTAAAAGCGTGCTTTTTATATCACAGACTAAAAGCTTACGATTAACTGATATAAAAACAATATACTTAATTTTTGCCACATAAGTAAAGTTATGAAGAAGAAAGGTGCAAAGATGGGTGGAGCACAAACGTCAATACTAACAAACGTAAAAAGCCTTGTAGTTGTAATCAAACAAGAAAGGAAGAAAAAAGAGAAAATAAGCAATATTTCATTTTTTAACCTTTTCCCATGTCATTCCACATTCCTTTCATCTTCCTGCGATATGGAATGCCTCAAGAGTCTACCTAGAAAACAGGCTTAAAGTGTAGCAACAAACGACGTTAAAGAGAGAAAATGCAGGAATGAGTGGAGGAGGAAAATAAATGGTGTGTGGACGTAACAGAAAGTAAAAGCAAAGGAGCGGAGGAGTGTCAGCAACTCCGAGTGGTTTTTTCCTTTCTGTCGTGGCATGCAACGTTGCCTCTCATTGTAGTCGTTCGCACCACCATTACTATTGTATTATTTTATTTATTATATTATTTACCTAGTTTTTACACGAGATCGAGTAGCTGAGAAAGGCGATCATAGTCATCATCACCATCGTGGTCTTGCACTTTCACAGGAACGAGTGGCAAAAATGAATGGCTTCGCATTATTCTTCGCTTTTTATACGTTGTTATTTTCTTATTCGTCTTTTGTTACTCGTGTATGACTCGGCTCTGCTCCGTTCCCTTAATTCTTTGTTGAAATAAGCAAAGCAGACTGAAAAGAAAAGGAAGACGAAGAACCCGAGAAAAGAAAGGAGAACGCACATTCACAAAAGAGAAATTGGAATCGAAAAAGCGAAACAACGTATCTTACAGAGAGCAGCGACATTACTGAAGTAGCTCACACAAAAACTGCTACAAGTCATGACAGTTACTACATGTGAAAGTAGTACCAGCTTATAAAGTAAACAAATGCATATTATTAACTTTCTTATCAGTCTCATCACTCGATTGTCTGGCTTCCAATATTTTTCTGTAAGTAGAGGTTTGCATGAGCTATACGGGTAATAATTCACACATTTGTAACTTCCAACTCGATTGCAATTCAGAATTGGGAAAGGAGTACTTACGAAAAGGAACTTTACTCAAATCGAAAGTCAACTCTTTGTCGCAAGCAAAGGAAGCAATGAGTAACAATGGTATGATGAATGAGTGTCTCTTTGTGAAATTGTGTACAACACGACACCCTTTTCTCTTCACTTCTATTCTCGTCATAAGCTAATTGTTTGTTCAAAGCAAAATGATAAACAAGAAAATGAAACAGTGGTGGAAGACCAAGGTTTAAGAGGGCAAACACAAGAATTTCCGTTTTATTCACTTAATACATGTCATAAGCAGTCGGTTGACAATGTCACCTTTATTTGCAAACTCTGTTAAGTAATTACTAAAAGAAGGTGTTGCAACGGAAGGAAAGGGTGGATACAAAGTAGGTGACAAACTACATGACAAAAAACAAATGACGTTACTTACTCTACTCTGTAAAAATGACGAGTTTGAGAATACATGCTTTTGAGACTCCTCTACACAAATTACAAAAATAACACAATAAAAACTGGTACAGAAAGCAGAGAAATGTGGCACTGAATGAAAAACTTTGCAATACGTTTCAAGAAAGAAAAGGCAAGGATTGATTGTTTCTACTCAGGGACAATCAATAGCGCTTGTACTGATGGATATCGTCTTTGCTGATACGGTTAATGGAAAGTTGACACTACAAAGAAAGACTGATAATAAATTTACACATCCTTCTATTTATATTTCTATTGAAAAATTCAGCCAAATCATTATTTCAAAATTGATTAACGTGATGAATTTTTGCATTACAATTACAATGGTCTTAAAACGAGTTTCCGATTGAATTTAATGTGCGTCATACGATGCATCTCACAAAGTACCACGCTTATAAGATTTGGAAATAACAAAGGACAAGATTGAAAGCGTTCCTTGAACTTATTAAACGAGCTCTATCATTTTCCGTTGACCACAAAAAGGCTTTTGTGAAAACTATTGTTACGCAGTCTGTTCATATCCTCTTACTTTTAACTCAAATTGTGCATAGAACTGACGGAGAAGGCAAGAAAAAATTCATTGCCACTTGTGTAAGGCTTTACTCAGGATGTTGTGATAAACTTGAATTTTTATATGCTTTTCCGAATTTGTTTTCTTGCAAAGGTTTTTTTTTATCCCAGTGACGTGCTTCCCGCCTTCCGTTGTTATTTTTTGTTTGTTTTGTGCTACGATGATTAAATGCGACATGGACTGCAAAGCGAGAACGAAAAAATAGTACTTATTTCTAGAGATGAAAAATGGAGTTGAGTTTGCGAGAAAAACGAGAAACCAATTTGATTCATTTCTCCATTTTTACATTTCACACCAACGTATTTCAGGACAGTAAATTTTTACTGGAGTGCTTGTTGAATGTAAGTGTATCAAAACTAAGCAATCCGTGTTCAATAAGCAATTCATGCAGGGATAACCTTGACAGTAGAGTACAAGTGCGGTCATTGAATTCCAGTTGGAAACCACCGGACAGATGAGGTTATTTAATCGGCGAGGAGAATGTCATGCAGTTATAAATGTGCCAAGTCTCCACTGTTTTTTAAAGCTGCCAGTCAATCATTTCGATGCACATACGTACATACTTTTTTCTACAAGCGAGCGGGTAGCGATCATTAATTATTCAGGATGTTGGGACAGGGAAATGTCCACCGCGGCAAACAAGCTTTCCACAACGTAACATTAACGGCGATAAAAACAGAAGCGAGTCAGCGAGAAACAAGTTTTATTTCAGTCAACTACAGCGGTCGCCTGCTATAGAGCTTTACAATTTGCAGTGCACTTCTGTGACAACGACAACGTACATTAGATCGACAAAGCAGGTTCACCACTAAATCTAAATGTTTGTTGCCCACTCCAGAGCATTGTGTGGCGACATCATTTTTGGGAACAACAAAGCAAAATAAAAAAAGAGTCAGAAAGAAAAGGAAAATTGAATTTGGGAAATTATTTAAGAACTTCTTGCTTTTCTACGCACACGAACGAAGTCAGTGCAGAGAGAACACGAAATCTTTCTTCATCTCCCCTCACCACCTTTAATTTTTCAATTTCTTTTTCTATTCCTTTCATTTTCTGCTGAAAATGCACTCTTTACCTTCCGCCACAACATTGCAAAGAAGACCCATTTTAAGTAACTTGTTTTCTTCTTTGCGTGTACGGTAAGAGCAGTAAAAATAATCACGTCAGTTCTCTTCTTCCATTCTAGTTCACAGAACAACACGGCACATCTATCTCCGGCGACCGAACCTTTTTTTTGTAATCCATTTTAAATCAATCAGACAGAAAAAGCAAGTAATCCGATTAAAAAGACGAACTTTCATGAAATGTTCGTGCACATTTACAGACGTTCGAAATGCAAGCTAATCTTTCATCTCTACTTGAGTGAGTTAAGTGAGGGGAAACGAGAGACAAAATTAGCAATGCTCTCAAATTGCTCATAAATAACTACCTCGGCAAAAATCGAATCACATTCAATGCGTCATTCGACTAGACACACGACACTCATCGTTGTGCCTCTGGCATACCAATGCAGGTAAGGATAGCTTTCACTTGAACCAAATTACTGCTTACTGTCAATTAACAACCAGACTAGAAACCCTACCTGCTGCACACACACACGTAAAATTGCCATCTCATCATTAGCTAGCTCACAAAGGACCGTGCAATCAAAAATACGTCTGCTACTGTGACTGGATGATAAAACTCACTCAGTTCTGTCATCACGATGACAAGGTATAGTGATAACGAAGATAGCAGCATAGTCTTGCATATCAAGATCACCAAAAGTTATTATAACGACGTCATCACACCGCTCATACTAGGTGAAGCACCTAGGGAGGAATCCTGATCGCAATTCTACAAAACGACCACATGAAAAGGAATCAAAGTAAAAATATTTCTGATGACGGGGACGATTTGTGAGTGTGTCTATCGCCTTCTTCCTGAATCTCTTAAGTTGATAAATGGAGGTTGTTGTCCTCCTTGCAAATAAAGACAGGTTCCCAAAAATATCCTTTCGACACTTGGAACAGTGCGCAGTATTAAATCAGGGAAACCAAAACTTGAAGAGAACGTGTTTTGAATTCTCCAGTAATGAGCCAGTTTCAGTAATGTGGGAAAGCTGAGAGAGGCAGGCCAGATCAACTACACACTGCCGAAATGCTTTGTTGTAGCAGATACCTCCTTGGTAGAACATGAACAGTTACCCAGCAGTAGTATGGTGCAGACAAGCGAAATGAGCTAATATGCATAAAATTATTATATTATACTTGCTCACTTTACTTGTCTCGTTTAATATGCTTAAAAGTGTTTATAACTCAACACGAAGAGGACAAGTTTATTATTAAGTATTCTCTGCAGAAAAGTCAGTAGTGAGGAACTTGTGTATATATGTCATAATAATAATAATAATGCTTGGTACTGTGGTGGAGCGATTTTGGGGAAAGAGAAAGCTGGAGAAAATAAGACGCACATAAATATATGAGGACTGAGGACACGCAACATCACCAACAAAGAACTTGACTTCGAAATACAACGGCATCTCATCTCATAATAAAAAGAGAAAATGGCATAAATGCTCTTTCCAGCTATCTTCTCACACATTACTCAGCATATTTTATTTTTCCTTCCGTAGCCAGTTTCCTTCTTCTTCCCTTCCTTTCTGCCACACTCAACTTACTGCAGCCAGCAAGAAGTGTACAAGTGGACTCGCATTCTCCACATCTCCGATGGCATTATGCTATTATTACCCACCCATTCATGTGTGGATGTTTGTTGCTTTGTGTGGAGGACGATGATGATGAGACGGTAATAAAAATGCCAACATGCTATATCATAGTATCATAGTGCCATCATGAATACTCAAAATGCTAAATGTTATAAGACTTTTTTCTATTTTCTCAGAAAAACTTTCTCCTAAAAATGTGAAGAAATGGGAATGAATAGGCAGCTTTGTTGTAAGATTGACTTTGCTTCTCTCGTTCCAGCGAAGCGTGATGTTCCTTCAGAGTTTACAATAAGCTATTATTATATTAGGATAGGAGGGTAAAAGTGTTACAAGAAAATTATTAGGATCAAAAGAATGCACTTTTTTATTGAATGAATGCTTTTATACAATAGAATGCAGTCTGACTATGCATGATGCCATCATAGCGTAAAGTGTGCTCCCACCCAATGAAAATTGATTGAATGAGTGACTGAATGGACTGGCAATGACAATCTAGTATTTGGACCACAAACATTTTCTGAAATTGAGTAAAGAGCAATATAAAAGCGGAAAAGCAGTTTTGAGTGAATTTGGTTGTTATATTCTTTGATTATGATATTTATTTGAAAAGTTCGAGGCATTACGTAAACTTATATTAATTCACTCTCGTTCCCTTCTTTTGTAAGATGGGGAAATGCTGACTGGTGCAGGATTGTCGGCTTGAGAAATGCATTCAAATAATAACCAAACAACCACGGAAGATGCCATCGTGAATCTTGTTGACTTGTAGGTAAAATTTACTACAGCGGCTGTTGTAGTTTGTAGTAAAGGACTGCGGTGGTGGAAGTTTTGCATTTGTTGTGTGGTGCAGACTGGATGATGTGATGGCTTGTGATGTGATGATGCAGCCTTTGGTGGAGGAGCAAATAGCGGCAATTGGTTCACTTTAACTTTATTTGTTTAAGCCGATTAGAGCAGTAAAGAAATGAGATAAAAGGAGACAACACCAGCAACAAAAAAGTTGTGCCTCTTTCCTTAAATGAAAATGCCTCCTTTCATTTGTGCATCTTTCACTCACCATGTAATGCAACGGTTGTCTCTCGCTGCTGGTGCGGCTGACTTGGTGACTGTCTCTTTTGACTTTCTTTGAGCCATTACATCCATCCTCCCAAATAAAGTCAGCTTTCTTGAGAAATGAAATTCCAGAGGATGATTCCAGATATCGTTGAGAATGAAGGGAGAAAGTGGAAGAGGCAAACATGTTATTACTGTATTGTACATGTGCTCCGGCCTGAAAGTTTTACGTTTATATGAAAAACAGGGAAATTAACATGAGTAATAGAAAAAAGGCATATGTGCTTCCACTTCGTTAAAAGTAATTATACATGCATACTCGCTCATAACGAGTTAATGTGATACATGGCCAACGGAGAAAAATAAATTAAAATCTAGTTTTGTAGGTCAGCCCAGTGCGTGAGTGGCACTGCCACTGTACGAC
>VYYJ01000625.1:0-50042 GCA_021029165.1 Cyphoderus albinus | reverse complement strand
AGATGCGGTTGACTTATTTTGTGGGAGTGTTTACCCGTCACCGGTAGAGGAATTGTCGAATTGATGAGTTAGGTTTAGATGAGAAGGGAGGTTGGCAGTTGGCAATGTTCAGTCGCTGGATTTTCTTTCGACTTTCTTCCGAGTTTAACTTCTATTTTGTGCACCTAACCTAAAGTAGGGAGAGCAACGAATATCTTGAATCCCGCATTTGATGTCCTCCTACACACCCAAAAGTTATACGCACCTACTCCTGCATACTGTGCAGCCCAATTGAATTGATTAGCGGCAATAACAAAGGCGAATGGGTATTCATTTCCATTCTCTTTCGATGATTTCTGATAGATGGGAAGTGTGGGATCGGGAAACGGTTCGGGTGGTAGTTCCGGAGGTTCAGGTCAGAATTTTGAATTTTTATTTAAATATTATATTAAATATTAAATATTTTATAATAATTTAATATTAAATATTTAAATTTTAAAATTTTACATGTAAAATAAATTTTACTTTTACAACAATTATTGAATTTAAAACTAAAAAAATTTTTAAGGTTATGAAGTTAGTAGGTATATTATCAAGCAATGGCTGCTGCTTTTTCTTCCTCTTCCTTTAGTCTTTTCGCAACCTCCTTCCACTCGTCCAACTGAATGACAGTTCCATTGCCATTATGGCAGCGAGTCTGATGCTTCTGAATGCAAACTTTTTGCATACTACTTTGATCACATTCAGAGCACTTGAAACGCATGATACCGTAGTGAATGAATCTGTGTCGGTTCAGAGTCTTCAATAGTGCGAAAGCTGTTCATAATAATAAGTTAACATTACTTCAAAATCGTCAGATCACAAGATGAAAATGTGTTTATGTAGGTTGAATAAATACCTTTGTTACAATCAGGATCTGGGCAAAAGTGCTGTACGGATCCATGAGAGGATAGTTTGTGGTCATTCAAAACTGAACGATCAGCGTATGCTACAAATAGATACAATTAATTAAAATACTAGTAAGTTTAATAAAGCATAATATGCATTAACGTATAAAATTAACCTGATTCACAACCATCCACAGTACAAACAAATGGTTTGTCTCCCGTATGGATTCTTTCATGGAGAGTTAACTTGGCTTGTCCTGAACACGGCTTATCACAAAAACGACAACGCAAAAAACAAAGGTCAATGTGTTTATCCAGGTCATCTTTCTTGTCGAAAATTTTTTCACAGCGACTGAAAATGATATAATTTATTTGATGAAATGGACGTGCTTAAATCTCGCATAAATAATTTTGTTTTTGCAATTCTTTAAATAATTATAACTGATTATTACCTGCATCTTAGTTCGCTTCGATGAGAATCCTTGTGAAGCTTGAAATCATTAAAATCATAAAATGACTTTTTCTCACAACTTGATGCCGTGCAGCGATGTATTTTCAATTTCTCCTCCCAGGTTAGGGTAACCGGTTTCAGGCAGATTCCATCCTTATTTAACTTATCCAGCTCTTTAAATGTGCATTTGTGTAGCCAAAAACTTGTTATGCCTTTTCTGTTTTCTTTGTTCTCTACGTTAAAAACTTGGCCCAGCCATGATCCTGTCCCTTTATTAACATAAAGAATTTTCGAGTATGAATCTGGAATATGTACAAACTTTGACACACTCCTCACAGGGGGCTCAATAGGGTTGTAGTGGCATAAGGTTAACGCCAAAGTCACTAAACTACTCTTGGCCACTTTGCGAACATGATTCTCTATTCCTAAATTCCATTTCCCCCTGTTCAAATGGCTATCCATAGCAGTTAAATTTAAGTTGTCAAATGTAGCATTAAAATCCTCAAAATCCCAATTCCAGTCGGCAGCAGGGATGATATGTGCAGCATCGAAGCCTAAATGGTTAATGGCTGTAGTTGTCACCTGAGTTTCCGGAAGTTGCATGTTATGCTTGAATGAAATGGGTCGTGGTCTTGAGACATAATGCTTCAGAACATCCGGAAATAATAATTCTGCTCCCATCACAGGTCTGGTCATAGTCAAATCATAAAAAATTCCGAAATGTGGTCGTAAAGATATAAACTGCAAATTTGGGGCTGAAATGAAAATTTTCATTGCGGTGTCCAGTGAAAGCCGTTCAGAATTTGGAGGTACATGGGCGTGTACATATTAGAGGTGGGCAAAACACAAAATTCAAATTCCGTTCTCGTTTCTCGTCCGTTCAAGTTTCAAAATGAAATTCCGTTCTCGGTTCTCGTCCGTTTAAATTTAAAAATCAAATTCCGTTCTCTCCGTTCCGTTCCGTTCTCGTTGTATTTCAAAATTCTCTGTCCCGTTCTCGTTCAAATAACGGGAACGGGAACGGAACGGGAACGGGAAAGCGGGACAACGGGAACTTTTGCCCACCTCTAGTACATATCCCATTTCATGTTGATGATTGGTATACAAGTGATGCCTTAGGGAGGAATAGTTCGGATTAGGGTCATCACAAAATGCACAAGAACCGTCCCCAGCATGTATACTTTCCCAGTGCGACGCAGGATTTTTGAAGACGTATCCTTCACACCCCAGTTCGTGACAGATGCCAACAATTTCACTGTGCCACTCCAAACAATGATTTATTAGAATTCGACTATCTTCACTATTAAAATTGCACTTCTTTAGCACTGGAGGATCTCCCCAAGAAATGTCAAAAGGACACGAATAATTAGTAGAAGCCATTGTCAGTTAATATTTAACCTTTCTTCCGTTGCCAGTTAAAAATAAAGAATGGAATCACCAGTAAAAACTTCAATGTCAATTGAACGTCAAACGGTGGTATGTACAAAAGCTTCGAAATTGGTACTAATACAGAAGTCCGTAATCGCAGGGAGAATGACTAGTTTAAGGGAGATATCAACGCAAACATTTTCATTGACGTCAACGAGACTCGAGTCGTTCTCAACTTTGGGGTGCTTGCTCTTCGTTTGCCGCGTTTCATTATTATGGTTGAATTTATAATGAACCAGACAATGTTTTAATTCTCAGCATAAATTGCACTCTTGAAACTTTACTTATCAACTCCTCATTTAAAAAGCAGTTTTTCGAAATCTGACCTTTTAAATGAGCTAATGATGGTGACAACAGATTGCTGACACATTGACGATTCCAGTGACATGGCACTAATCCCCGTAAAAATAAAACTGACCTCACAGCGACCCTTTTCATTATGGAAGCTCTGTTTCCCAAAAAAATACTTTTTCATATCAATTAGTCATGTAAATATGCAAATCGTTTCCACTTTATCTCAAAATGAAGCAATGACAGTAAAGGCAATCTGAAAAACGTTTGTTATTATAAACGAACTGAACACAAACGTGAGTAAAACCTAACAACGTTAACCATTTTAAACCTGACAGGTCAAAGTTCGTGTTGTTGCTTATCTGGACTAATTAACAAAAAATGACGATGGCAGTTGAAATAAAACAAAAAATGTTTTCTCGTATTCTTATTATTTTCTCAGGTGAAGAAACGCGGAACGTAATAGGGGTAAACAATCAAGTCGGGGAAGGGGATACTGGCAGTTCAGATATCGACCCTTCTTCATCCGAACAGTCCTGTGATACTGTAATCTATTTAGGACCATCCATTGACGAAGCCACAGATGGGGAACATCCTCCAGTATATTTACCATCTTTAGAAACAACGCCTGGAGAAAAGTGAGTTTTTTCATGATCTATAACAACTTTTTGCACAAAGGATGCATTCATTTAGAAACAAGTGTATCTGTACACACTTTTACACTTGTGAATTAGTTGCGTGAACGCTGTACAACATACAAGTGCAACTACTATTCAATAGCACATCTTGCACATTATCATCAATATAATGAGAGCTTTTCAAAAATTTTAGTGAAGCAAAAATTATCCTCTCGAAGACCACTTTACTGAATGGACCAAATGGACTTCCTCCTAAAACGAAAAGCCCTAAACCAAAATCGTCCAAGATGATATCCGACAATAATTTTGGGTCATCAAATGGAAAGTCTGAAGAGCAATGGGTTGATGGACCAAAAGTGGCCAAATATCGTCAACAAAATGGAAGTCACTCTTCCGGTTCCAACAATGCATCTTCTTGTACAATGTCACCAGCAAAGAAAAAGGGAGAAACTTGGATAGATGGACCCGCGGCTAGAGTGCAGCATCAAGCAAGCAATTTTCCAAGTCCTAAGAAGACCCCGTTAAATTCACAACAAAGATCGGGCTCGGCCAATAAATCTGGAAGCTTGCATGCAAGTGGTGGGAACGGACACGGCACAGGAGGAAGATCCGGTTGCGATCTTTCCAGTTGCCCCTCTGTTTGTATAAGTGCTACTAAAGCTGAAATGATACAAAAATGGATTTCAAATCAAACACCGACAACAAATGGTCTCTTCGATCAGTCGCCACCTCATAAAGCTCTTGTGGAGTCTTACTTCGTGGGGCAAGACAATGGATTAAACTTTCCTAGACAAGGCCACAAGGGTTTGCCACCCAATGTTATTATCGGCAATAATATAGGACAAACGGGAAATTTGCCGCAAATGTCAAACGCTTGCATGCACAATATGGGAAATCAGAATAACCAATTTGGAAATATTTTCAGTTGTCACTGTTTAAAAAATGACGGAAATTTGGCATCTATGCATCTGAACTCCTCCGAGCCTGAGTATAAAGCTCTCACTTGTTTTCAAAACTTGTGAAGACAGCATTCATGAAGATGATCATCCATCATTCTGCAATGGCTATGATTTTGAATTTATAGAAGTTGTGGAACCTGAAATTCCTGTACCAACAAGGGATGCATGCTTGCAAGTAAGTAACACATTCGATTTCCAGCAAATATCATCCTATACTGATAAACCTGTAACATCACAATGAAATATCTTATTTTTAAAGGTCACGGAAGAAGATATTGCTTTAAGTTTCCTTGAAGAAAATCCGCTTCCGGAATCGGATCAAAATTTTGAAATGTCCCCAGAAACCTACTTTTCTCGAGCAAGAAGTAGTTCATTTTCTGAAATTTCGTCTTGCACGTCGTTAAGTTTCCTTGAAGAAAATCCGCTTCCGGAATCGGATCAAAATTTTGAAATGTCCCCAGAAACCTACTTTTCTCGAGCAAGAAGTAGTTCATTTTCTGAAATTTCTTGCACGTCGAATAATTCGTTACCAAAATTGGAAAAAGATGATGATCATCCACTACGTGTTTTGAGTCAAGAATGTTTAACTGTGGTTTCCACCTTCGCAGGTAAGATCGTATATGATTTATTCTATTCTATAACTAGCGAGCGTTTCTGATTTTTTATTTTTATAACGTTTTTTATTTAACAGATTCAGTGTCAATTTCTGGGGGAGACATGGAACGCTTTTGGCCCCGTCTCAGTTTCCCCACAGACCTGGCCATGGCTCAAAACATTGCCATGTATCAAGGTTTCCCTCAGGATGGAAGAATATCCTCCTCAATTCCAAATTCTCACACCCTAAGCAGTAAACTGGAACAAATGTCAACTCAAAATAACAAGCCTCCCAGTAGCCTTCTACTCCGAGATTTGCCTGTTCTGAGTGACGAATCCATTTTCAAAGTCCCAAATGCTGCGCCACACAATTCAACCAAAATATCTCGAATCTCAGCGATTAAGCCACACAGATATTTGTCTGGAAAGGAGTCAAGTGACACAGAAGCTGAGTCTATCAAGATACCTCCTATGGAGCTAATTGATACAACCCCCATTACAAATAGCTGCAGCTTACCTGCTGAAGCTTCATCAGTTCAGGTGCAACCTCTAACAATAGCTTTACCAGGGCAGCAGCCTCAGGCGTATCGAATGGACATCAAGTCCTGCGAAGAACATTCACTTTCTCCGCGTGCGTTTCCTGGAAGCATTCGAGAAAATGACAACGCCAACGGTAACAGTGTTGTCCACCTGAATGGGTCAAACAACAGCCTTCAAAGCAGTCCAAGCAGAAGTGCTGCGACTCCACCGTCTTCCCCGTCCCCCATGAGTCCATTAAAGCTTGCAGATGTCACAAAATCTCCCAGCAAAAGCAAATCGCGAAAGATTTCGAAATTTTTCCGCACAAGATCCAAGTCCCCTAAAACCGCCGGAGCAACAAGCAGCAGTGAAAGTGGAAAGTCTTCGTTGAGTTCCGATGCGAAACATTCGTCATCCTCATCCTCGTGCTCCTCTGGTGTGTCAGCTCCAATGAATAATTCTTTGAAGCAGAAAAATCATTCGTCACCAAAACACATGTCTCCTATTCGACACCAGTCTCCCAGCAAGAAACAATCTACCTCCAGGAAAAATTCATGCTTCTCTGCATCATCGACGGACTATCATTTTACCTGTGATTCAGTTCTTCCCATGTTTCTCCCTAATCCCAATCAAGGCAAGAAAATTGTTGGGTCGACAGAAATTTCTGGAAATGGTGTTATCTTGACCGATTTAGGACTGGTCAAGTCGAAATAAACTATGAATTGTAAAGCTTCCGTCTCAAACTTTTGCAATTGTTGCGATTAAATCTCCTTGTAATTCAATTCTGCTAAACGCGTTCTTTTTCACTCAACAAAAATTGTGTCAGAATGAATAATAAGGTAATGAGAATTGCTTATGTAGAAGACAGGATGATTTACATAAACGTATGCATCTGTATGATTACATTTTAATATATAATATATATACGAAAGTTTAATGTCGAAGATTAAATCGTGTTTGTATTGAATTGTGTGAAAAATCTGATGATGTTCCAATAAGAAAATAATGAAGATTAGTCAAATACTCTGCTTTAAATATTGTGATTTTTGTTTTGGATACAAATTCTATCTAATATTGCTAAAAAATAAAACAAATTAAGACATCATAATGTTTACAAATAAAAAAATTGAAGTAGATTTATTTGTAATTGATTTCAACGTACGGTGAGCATCCTTCGACAAACGATCAAACACAAACCTACTGCTACAGGCTTTGTTTTCTAATATATTTATTCAACCTTAACTTGTGGCGGACTTATTTATTTAATGACTTATTTCACATATGTATTTGCTTACATTTACGGCATCAGTTCTTCAGCATTATTTTTATAATGCACCAAAATTGTTTCATAATTGTTCATCAAAGCAAAGACTATTTAGAAGTTGCTTCACTTTCTATAAAGTACTCTATTTTTTCTTTAATACTCTAAAAGTATCTAATTTTTATGATATTTTTATACAAGGTACATTTTATATAATTATAATGCCAAACATCACACTTTGATTGATATTAACAGCTTTGAGGCTGGCAAGTGGTAAAGTCGTGTTGAAGTAGCAAATGAGGCAATTAAGAAGCTCTTGGCTATCTGATAAATACTTTTGCTGTCATTTAAAAAGTAATTCTTTATGGGTCAGAAATTATTCATAAGTTTTAAATAAATATAAAAGGTAGAGAATCTTTAGAAGTTTCTCCCTGAAGAAATACACTTAGGACGCGAAACTTTCAGAAAGCACGTTGATTATTTGTTATCATCATACCATACTTGGTGAGATAAGGTACAGTTGCATTTATCGAGACTAACAAATAAAGTGGAATAGGAAACAAATGGCTCAACAACTAATGCAGCGACGGAGTAAGAAAACAAAGCAAAAAATTATGCCACAGGGCAATAATAAATACTATATAATAATAATTTAGATTATACAGATACGTAGTTATTGGACAAATCCCGCTCGTCTCAAATTGTTCTTTAGTTATACGTCATAAAATAAGCGGGCAAGAGGATACCTGATAGCAAATGCGGCGCAGCTACATAAAATCTAAAAATGCAGAAAAAAATATTGGTCCGGTAAGTCGTATTCATCATTTGATATTGATTACCAATAAGTTGTAGTAGTGGGGAATAAAACCTACTTGTATTAGTAGAATTATTATTGTTGTACTTCGCTCGTGCATTGGACCAAATAACTTCAGAACTAGGTTCACAAGCGTGAAGTTATTGCATTCCATAAATTCGCGATTTTCCCCAACGTTTCGCTGCACGCTTAATAAACCCATTGACTCAAGGATTCCAATTGATGCACGTCCCAAAAATTTTAAGTCGTTTTGTTTGAATCGTACCGTGCTCATTTCTATGTTGTTTGTTAATTTATTGTATCTGTAAGATCACAAAATAAATAAATAAAACATTTACGTGAAAGTAACTAAACATTCCTAAAACATCATTATATAAAAAATGATTCCTCCTTACCTAGGCAGTCTGTGGCGAGGACACGGAACAAAATGGAAGATTTGAGGAACGGAGTACACAAAATTTATGACCTAAAAGAAAATTCAAACATTTACTCAAACAACACAAAAATTTAAATCTTGAAAAATCACAAAACGACAGATTAATAATAATATACTCGCCTGTGGGATAAAGAAGAGTAACAACGTTTTACTGAAGTGGCCCAATATTCCAACGGTCGCAAAAAGCATCCCCGAGAAGTAACAATACGTGTCACCAACAAATACACGAGCTGGATACCTGCATTTATTAAATGACTAGTCAACACCAACGGATCAAACTTACATAGACGTGGATTTAGCAGTAAAATTGCATAACCGAACCAATTATATCGGAGAAGTGCCGCAGAGGTTGCGACGAATGGTAGTAGTAAATGCACAGAAAAGTAGTGAGCATGAGCTGGAACTTCGCCCATATAAATTTCGAAGCAATTGTACGATAACACCGATAACGCTATCACAACCGCCTGGCCACATTCCAATCCGTTTATTCCAGCCAAAATGTTGATCGCGTTTGTTGAAAATACTACGACCATCATCATATAGATGTAGTATAGCCACCCTGAAACAAATCAAAATTATTATCGGTAATTTCCTGTATGTGCTGCGGAGACTGTGCGCAGACAGACATTACTCTATTTTTACCTAATTCTACAGACTGCCCTATAAATGGTCTTAATGGTTTTGGGACAACAACGAAAGTCGTGTCGAAAGTAGCGTAATAAACTACTAACATAGGAAGGGCAGCGATAGCAGGAAGAAGAAGTTTTACCCTCCATGGTACATCCAAGACCTGAGGGAGAAACAAAATCAAGTAATCCAAACTTTACAGACCTCAAAATTTAAATTGTGGGAAATATAGTTTTTCTGCTTACGTCATCTGCGAATCCAAGAAGCAGTATACATGTCACTCCCAATAAAGCTGTAATGTATTCTACAAGCTAACGATTTGAAGAAGTAGAGCACAGAGTCGGGTACCGTTGCGTGTCACATAGCAGTTTACAAATTCATTCAGGCCAAAGAAAACCGTCAATTTAAAACATTTGCGGTTAACACCTCAAAACTCCATGAATGAAACAAATAGCACATCACTTACCTCATGATGAGGGAAATTTTCTTTTTGTGTAATAAAGTCCTGGCCAAATCTTGGAATTATAAACAAAAACATGCATACCAAGAAAACACATCCGCATAGTACACCGACTCCTTCCGGCCTGTAAAAGAAAAAATATCAGATTTTAGTCATGTATAATTATTGCTAGGAATGGGATTACAATGAGAACATTCATAATAAACTTCCTTACACTTCTGCACCGGTGGATTTGCAGAGATCAATTCCAAAAAGATTTGCTCGGATGAACACATCACGGAAACGTGGAATAATTCTAGCCGTAATAAAGTAGGCTCCAATACTAATAATAATAAGACACCAAAGGTCTGCACTCATTGTTAAAAATTGTGGAATTACTAAGTCGAAGATGACCTAGTTTTTAAAACAAGAAGGGTATTTTGTTTTGTTGGAGGTAAGCTGCAATACAATCTTCTTCTTCATGGAATGCTACCGATACGGTGCACGGGGTTTCTGAATCTGGAAACTGGAGACGTGTCTGTTGATCACAAACATTAAAACATCAACGCCGGCCTCCTCCAGGTCAACGATTGGCTGATTTAGTGAGCTTCTTATTAATGATGTTTCTCTTCTAGAATACTTATTAATTCCGCTGTCCAGTATAAAACCAGTCTAGCCTGTAATGTAACGTAAGACAAACAATTAGAAAACAAGTAGAATACAGATATTAGTTGAAATTTGAAAATTAATTCTACAGTTATCTTCTTTAATTTGTAGAGTTTAAATACATACATAAGATGGTGAAAGGTATTACACTTTGTAGTAGTGATTTACTATTTAAAAACCTTTAGTTTTACCCTTCTAGAAAGTTTAATCATAGAATATAAAGCACCGGAAATCTCAAACCGAACATAATGTTACGAACGAGAACGATACTTCTCACTCTATTAATAAATCTAAATGGAGTGGAGAAAATTAATCACCAACAAGGGAATAAGTAAAATCAAACCCAGCGTTAGAAACCCTAGTAGATATATTATAAAAATGAGTTCCTCCAATGTCGTTGAATTTTCTATTATTAATGAAGACGGAGGATGGAAAAGGGCTACATGAATTTCTAATAGATATCACAAGACCTAGGCAAACTCCATAAAAAATTACCAGTTCAGTACACGTACAGTTAGTAAAACACTCCAGCTCAACGTAAAATCGGAGGAATCACTATTTCTGTGGCACGATGGAAGCTTTTACTTGAGTCGATCATCCTCCGCAATAATTTGCTCTGTTCTGTTTCTTTCCAAATCTCTTTGCCTTTGCCTCTGTCTACAGTTCTAATTTTTTACAGCCTTGAACCGCCATGCTTACAACAGAGTATTCAGCGCAGGCAGAGTATCGCCTAAATAACAACTTTCTCCAAAAAGACACAGACCGCACAGACAGGAGTCATGAGCTTTTGTATTGGAATTTCATGGAATGAGGATACAAGTGAGACTACGACGCGAGAAAACATGAAAGACTATGCAAAAACGAACAACATGTCTTAAATCCAGTTCACAAAGCTCTCCACCGTTTTATCCTTTCCATTTCCAGCATAACCTTTTGTCGTCATACTTTTTATGATTTGGATGGAACGGGAGGGAAGAAATCAGTTACGTTTCCAGTTTAATATCTTTTTCATTGCAACCCAGGAATAACGATAGCTATTGGCACAAGTCTCAGATAATAAAATATTTTCCAAGTCCCAAGGTACTTTCAGAATGTTATTGTATCAGGCTTCAGCAGTTCTACTTTCTCCCAGCTTTCACCCGCAAAAAGTGTATTAATGCGGCTTAGTGAAAGTAATAAAGTCGAAAAGGCTTTTTATTCGGACTTTTCCACTGCCACTGCTTTTAATACGCAGAAAGCAATATGTATCTCTGCTTATGCGTCCCTCCTTACGTTTTTCCATGCACTAGGCACTGCACTGCACTGACTGACGTAAGGCAAATTTGATTTTATTGTGGCCAGCAAAAAGTGGGTTAAAAAATGAAGAAAACAAAAACTCCCTTTAGAATGCAAAACATTATTCCACCGAAACTTCAGTGTTTTTAGATTTTGGAGATAGATGCCCTTTACTTTCGTGCACACGATACCGCATGGCATGTCCTTGTGAAAAGTCAGTCAACTGACTCGAGTTAACTGCAAAATGCGACGCCAAAATATTCTTATCTCTTTACGTCATATTATATAGACCTTCTAATGGAATCCATTCAATGGACCGAGTCAACTTAACGATAAAACCGCAAACCGATAAATTGCTATTGGACAATCAGTAATCACTATCACCAATTCTATTGTTTTCGCTTGATTAATTCACTGCTGAATGAAATTGTAACCGTTCAATCTTATCTTATTTTAAAAATCTGAAAAAATAACAAATATGACAGTCACAGCGAGTAAACTGCCAGTTAAAAAATGATGAATCGAAATTTTACCTTTCTCTTTTTTATCAGACGAAAACCGGAAACAGCTGTTTTATGTTTGGAATTCCAGCATGAAGCAGGATCTCCAGTAACACTTTTAAACTCATCCAATACAAGATTTATCGTGTAATGACATTTACAACAAGAACACCTCTCTGACACTTAAATATTTACACGTTGCACTGCACATTTCCACTCATCGCGTGTAGCCAGCCGGTTCATACGCTATGATGTAACATTTCTCATTATTTCAGCGTTGAGCTTCAGCCCATTAATCTAACTAATTTAGTTAATGAGAATGACCTTAAAAATAAAAATCTTTCGCAAACAGATAGTCAGTGCAGTCAGCCCATGAGCCCACCCGCATAAAATCCGAGTTTAGTACACTATATTTATACAATTTGCAATTTCATAAAGTTCGTAATGCGGAAGTAATGGAACTCTTCCAGTCCACTTTCGCCGCTTATGTTGGTGTTAGTGTGTTAGAGATTTAGGTTTTTGGAAGATTCAGAATAAGATTGTTATGTCCTCGGAAGTTCCGGAACACTCGGAACTTCCAACTTGGAAGATTAGGTATTTTGTGTATAGACATGTATTCTAAAAATTCATATAAAATATGTCATCTCATAAATTCATAAATCGCAATGGAATAGTCCAATAGTCTGTACGACTGTCATTAATTAGTCACATTGTATCACAATACCCCAAATTAACACAACAATAAAATCTCTATCATCTGCATTACAGTACAGTACTTCATACTTACGTAGTACGTGTTCAATTTGTGTACATTCATTCTGTAGTTCTTGTTATGCCCATCGAGGTACAGTCTAAATCTAAAAACGGCGAATAATAATAATAATAAATCTCCATTCCCCATAATATTTAATTTCACTGTTTCACTCCGTCCTTATTATTCGGTTTTGACCCGTTTTTGTCTGCGTCGCATGTCGCATATCACTTTTGTCATTTCTTTTCTTGCCAGCAATTGTGGATTGCCAATTTCTCTTGGTATTTTTTGGCAAATCTATTGCATTGCAATATTGCATTGCAGTACTTTCTTACTGTGAACCGTGACGGAAGACGGAAATTTTGGTCATTGGTTGATAAAAACAACATCATTTGAATAATTATCTACCAATCTACTTTGCATTTTCCCCCAGGTTTTGGTAAGTTTAATACATAGTTAAATCAAATCTTGTAAATCCAAGTTATAAAGCATGGGTACATGTAATTTTAGTTAAAAAGTTTTTTTTGTTACAATAGAGAGTGTATTAGTAAATAGTAAGTCGATGTGAGTGTATATAGTGTGTGGTGCTATAGTGTACAAGAAAGGAAATTCAAACAATCTTGACAATCGTCAAAGTGGAGTTAACTGCTCTATTAATATTGCCGTTGTGTTGTAGATTTTAAAGGCATCGGACATAAATAACAATTGCAAACAGGCTATCCTGCATACTTTGTTGTTTTACTTTAATACTTGTACTTACAATTACAATATTTTACTTTACTCTTGCCAATAGACCGACAGGGCACGGGGATAATTCGATTTAAGGAGTTTTTTGTGTTGGTGAAATCGAAATAAACATCCAGTAGACGGGCAATTAACCGAGCGGCGACTATGGGTTCTTCAAAGAAACACAAGGAAAAGGACCGTGAGCGGGACGAGAAGAAGTCTCGAAGAAAAGGCGACTCATCGAAGCGTCGAAGGCATAGTCGAAGTCGAAGCCCGTCCCCAGTTGAAGACTTCAAAGTTACCAGGTTCCGGAGCAAAAGTAGGAGCGTTTCTCCACAAACGGCTAGAAGCTCGAAAAAGAGGAAGGACAAGCGGCGGCACTCTGGCTCCGATGGTGAGTCCAATTTTCTTTTTTATGAATGTTTCTCTGATTTTATTCTTTGCAAAATTTGAGATTCGAGATTCTGTTGTGGAAGTGTTGAAGGTGGAAACTGTAATTATGATAAAACTGCTGTTGACTATGACTATTTCTAGTATTTGTCGATTTCGTCAACTTTTTCATTACAGATTTTTGGTTTGAAAACTGCTTGAGTCAAGGTGCAGTGCCTGTTTCTTCGACAAAATTCATACGTTCTTCTGGAAATATATATAGTTATCAAGTTATCATAATTATTTAAGGCTTTATTTAGCAGATCTCCCCCAGATTTTTTTTAAATTGGACATTTTTTTTCAAATTGAAGTCATAAATAGGTATAATGTCAAGTATTTGAACTTTGTTTCAGATGGAGTGAGTGGATGGAGAGCGCTCTTTTCCCTTGTATTCCCAATGAGAGATTAAAGTAGAGGGCCAGACGGTAGTGAATAGCAGTAGAAGAACTAACTCAGTTCTTTCATTTGGCTTCCCGTTTCCGTTCAATTTTCGATTCAGCCGTACGCGCATTACTCATTTCGATTTCAAAGGTAAGTAAATTTGCCGAGTTCGAGAAGCGATCTCCGTCCTTTGAGCAAATCATTATTTTTAAAATAACTTACAATAACTGCCAAACTTCAGAATATAATATAAACATAAATTTTTATAGTTATATAAAATAGAAAGAAGAAAGAGAACTAGAAAGAAGCCACTTCGAATACAAGATATTAAAAAATATTTAACATAGTAAAGTAAATATAAAGTAGCTGCTCCTTCATTTAAAAGAGTACTGCCTAGAAAGCAGAATTACAGATTCCAAACCAAAACTTCCACATATGTACGTACGTACCCATTTTAAATAAAAAATTTGACCCTCGATTTTTATTGCAAATATCATCAGAGTTTAACAATTAAATTTAAATTGAATGATTGGTAATAATAATCTAGTTAACGTTACCGTTTTTATACAGATTCAGATGTTCCAGTTACAAAAACTTCACGTTATGCAGAACCAAAATCGCAGTCCAGGTCCCCGAGTCCGCCGAAAACGTCTGGCGACTCGTCCTCTCTTTCAATTGAGGAAACAAACAAGTTGAGGGCCAAACTCGGACTGAAACCGCTTCAGATAGACTCGAGACCTTCAAAATCTGCGCCACCTCCCAAACCCAGTCGTTATGATGATATAGAGGAAGGCGAAGATGTGGATTTTGATGAAGAAACTCTGATGAGAATTCGTGACGAGAGGGAAAAGGAGGGAGAAACGTTTTGGAAAGAAAAGAAGGATTTTGTTCATGCACCAGCAGAAAACTTAACGGAAAAAATTGAAGCAGAAAAATTACGTGAAAAGTTTGCACTTCGCAGAGAAAAACGACGTCTGGAGACTAAACTTTTAGACACCAAAGGGTTGGCTGATTCTGACTCAGATGATGATGCATCACAATGGGTTCGAAAACAGAAAGAAATGGCTCAACAAAAGCTGCTGGCGGAGAAGAAGGTATTATTTTTACTAAACCATCTTCGGATTAGTTAAATATGTAAAAATATATAGATAATATTTTGTGATCTTTTTATACAGGCGAAGGAATTGGATGATCTGGACAATGAATTTGGCGTTGGAGAGTTGGTGGAGTCGGAGTTTGTGAAACAGAAGAACAAGGCTTACACAGATAGAGATTTAAAAGGAATGAAAGTTATGCATGGAGAGGTAAGTAGATTAGTAGACATTGGTTAATTCCATAATCGAGCCAATTTCATCAATTTATTTTTGTGTTTTGAAGTCCTCACAATAATATTTATTCGAAAACATTTGTTTAATAGAGTCGCATTGGAGAAGGTGACACGATAATGACTTTGAAAGACAAAGGTGTACTTGATGAAGAGGATGATGTTTTGGTTAATCCAAATATGGTTGATGACGAAAAGTATGAAAAGGTATGTATTTATAAAATTCTATTTACTTCTCACAAAATAATATTACTCCTTCATATGTACTATACTTCGACTTCCGAGTTTGGTGTCAATGCATGTAATAATACTTTGATTATTTATATATATAGAATGTGGAAAGTCGTAAACTTCGACCTGAGCTGAACGGTTATAATGTTTTTGACGAAATTGAATTCGATAATGATGGGAACTTGAAAGGCAAAAGTGTCTTGAGCAAGTACGATGAAGAAATTGAGGGCCAGAAAGCTAAGAGCACCTTCGTTATAGGAGAAGATAATTCAGAAGAAGCAAAACGGGCCAAAATTCGTGAAAAAATGCTCCGAGCAGATAAGGTTTTGGAATCGATTGAGTCCACATCATTAAGAGTAGCTTCGGATTTTTACACCCCGGAGGAGATGACCCAGTTCAAGAAGACCAAAAAGAAGGTAGGCTTAATGGCTGCTGTTTTGTTTCTGCAACTAAAAATGAAAAGGAGCACATTTTAATGGCAGCCACTATAAATATGTTTGATTGATACATGATTTAATTGCGTATTAGGTTCGGAAGGGTCGGAAAACGTTAAAAGCTGATGACCTTCTTCAAATGGATGCTGACAGGAATCCTGCTCCGGAAGGCATAATTAGTCAAAAAGATTTAGGCTCCAGGAAATCTAAAAAGAAAACTGAAGCTGATACTTCTTTGTCTGCAAACATGAAATCAGAACCAATGGATATGGAAATTGATATGGAAATCGACGACATGCCTCCACGTAAGCTGAACACAATATGTGGGCAACGGAAAATATTTCAGCATTTAGCATAGAGGTGATGTTTAATTTCTTAACAGCGCAAGACGTTGATGTCTCCGACATACGATTGGAAGATGAAGGTGACTTAGATTTCCAAGTAGCCTTACACAGGACAAGATTGCTAAAGCAGAAAGATAAGATGAAGAAACCGCGTAGTGTGAATATTGATGCTCTGTTACAGAGTGAAGAAGACGTTGTAGGCGTGGCTCCGGCAGCGTCTTCCTCGTCGTCAATTGTACTGCATGCCACAGCAGAGTTCTGCAGGACATTGGGCGATATTCCGCGAATAGAAGGAGCTGATATTTACGGTGATGATGAAATGGTAAGTCATCATATTCTTTATAACCTGCAGCAATACTGTTTAGATTGCTGATAATTAGTGATAATTAAATTAATTGTGAAATGTTTCAGGACTTCGAAAAAGAGGACAAAAAGAGCCAAATTGAGGAACGTGGAACATGGAACGAAGTGGAAATTGGTAAATTCTTATAAATCTAGACTGAATAATGTAGTTTGTTAAATTATTTGTTGGCTGAGATTTTACTCCGTACAATTTAATATATTTGATGAATGTTTTCTGCTTTTACAGATGAAACACCGGTAGATATTACGCGACCGGCCGATGCCGAAGAATCCACCATTTTGGAACAGGAACCAGACGTGGCAGTTGGAATAGCTGGAGCTCTGAAGGTTGCACAGAATAAAGGATACCTGGATAAGGAAGCTAAAAACCGGGGCGGACCATCTAAAATGCGTCATCTGCAGGTAAATCTTTAGTGTTAATATTTAACTTTGAATCGTTTTGCGGTATATTTATAAATCTATATGTGATTGTTTGAATTTTAGGCACAACATTATTCAATTGAGGACAAAAGCTATGAAGACGACAGATTTGGGAAGCGAGATGACAGATTTTTAAGTGGGCCAATTATGGATTTCAGTGAAAAGCAAAACTACAAACCTGACTTTAAGTTGGAGTATACCGATGATGATGGAAAACCCATACCAGCGAAAGAAGCATTTAGAATTTTGTCTCACAAATTTCACGGAAAAGGGAGCGGAAAGAACAAGGTGGATAAGAAGCGTCGAAAAATAGAACAGGAAAAGGTAAGAAGCATTATAGTTTTCCTCTTTATCTGATTAGTAACGAGGATTTTGGATTTTAAAAATTGTCTTGTGGTTTTGCAGCTTCTTCAGCACATGAACTCAACGGATACACCGTTGAATACTTTGGAGTTATTGCAAAACAAACAAAAGGAAACTCACTCAGCTTATATTGTGCTTTCTGGAAGTAAAGCTGGGGCGTCATCACTCTCGAAGAGCAAACATTAAACTATGTTTACTTAGCTTTTATTTAATTACTTAAAATTATTATTACTTTTCTGATTGATTCAATTTACTATGCCGTTTGTCTTGCTTACATCAGTTGAATGATTTGAATGTCAAATTATTTTCCAAGAATATTATATTTGCCGTTTTGTGCAACTTTAGAAAACTAACACCAGCGCAAGGCAAGGAAAAAACTTAGCTCCAATCCAAAGGAGGAAAAATTGATGTAGCAAGCAAGCAGCTATGAAATAGACGTAGAGAAGTAGAAATTGCTTAAAGTGGCACGACTTTATTCATTAAAACTTGTTGTGGTTCTTTCAATAAATAATATAATAGAAAGTTGCTTGAGATTTCACATTCATTGGGTTTGCATAAAATAGAGCAAACATTATTTCTCATATTACTGATTTTGACAAATGTTATCGTAAATAGTAGGTTGCTGCTCTTCCTCGAGGTTACATTTCAGGGCGCCAGGGGCACACTTGTGTGTATTTCCTTCCGTGAACGTGATTTGGCAAGGAGACACCGTGACTGTGACAGGTTCCGGAGGGCAAGGCTCGTTCAAAACTGTTTCCTGGTTCGAATTCTCAGGACAGAAATTTTCAGGTTCCACTCTGACTTGTTGGTGCTGAGGACATGGTTTGTTCTCATTACAGCAGCAGCAGATGGAGGCCAAAGCACATTTGTAATTTGGACAAACATCCTCAAGAAGCGACCGGTAGTTAACGCAGAACACTTTTAGAGGCGGCTTCGGCTCCACATACTTCATCACGCACTTATGAGCTGCTGGCTTTGCAACAGGGGCAGGGTTTGTTTCCCAGTTCAAGAAGCTCAAAAACTGACAGTAATCGACCCGATTGCAGAGGTCGTCTGCCGGAGATGGAAATCTAAGTACGAAGTAAGAAGAGGACGAATCACTCAAAATTCATCGAAGAACAAATAAATTATTTAAATTGGCTATGTTGGTACGTACTTGTCGACCATGAAATCCAAAAATTCCCTAAACAAGGGAAGTCTTGCTCCTTTCAGAGTAGACCTCAGTGTTTCGCGATCAACTCTTCCTGTTAAGCAGCAATCGTGAAGAGCAAGTATAAAAATAAAAACAACGCCATGATTTCAAATGTGAAAATCTGAAGCAGTTCATACCTGAGCGACAAGGATCGTGGTATCGCATGGTATACTCAATTCTTGACAATAGAGTTTTGTCGAAATTGGCCTTCCGAAGTTCAGTTTGTGCTACTGCCCTATTTATGTGGATAAAAGTCGTCTTAGTTAGATATTCAATTACTGTAATTGTTGATAAAAGTTTAGTTTAGTCAGAGAAAAAATCAAAACTTACTGCACGGTTTGAAAATCAGGACCCGGAGGCTCAGTTTTTGCAGCGTATGCTCTTCCCAAAGTTAATATTTCATGTTCACTCAACCCACACTTCGAAATTTGGAGAAGTAAAGTTCGAAAGTTTCTTATGTCTAGCACTCCTTGCAGGCACGTATCATTCTCTGAGAAGCACTTGACTACATCTTCAGCTTGTAATGGACCCATGGCTTCTCTCAACTTCTCCAGGCACAAACAAATGTTAGATTGAGGAAACTGCAAAATCAAAGCATCCATTTTGTCATTATACGCATTATCAAATCAAATGTAGTGGTTTACAATAAGGCTCATTGCTCATTTAACACTTTATAATAGGCATATAATAATTTAAATTACCAAATGTTTATTAGCTTCCATGTAGGACAGAGTAAACTCGTCAGCTTCGATTAATTGGAACTGAAACTCATTGATATTCAGAATGTTTCCCACAAACAGATCTTTATACTCATACAATAGAGCGTCTTCACCAAGTTCAGCCTGACGGCCTGGCTTTATTGCTTGCATACGAATAAGAAATTTTCCTTTCGGAAGGCCTGCAAAATTAATAAATATTCTCATTCATATACATTTCAGTGTGGATATTAATGGTTTCGAAAAAAATATATTTTACTAACCTGAATTAGGGTGTTCTTTTTCTGAGATTTGAATAGTATCGTCGCTCATGAAGTACTGAATAACGAATCGACGGCTTTGATTTACCTTCTGAAGAGCTTTGTAAAATTTTGATTCAAAGCGAAGAATATCTCTGTCAGCATGGTAGAAAGAAATTAGTTACAAAGTATTATTGACAAACAGTTATGCGGAAAAGTCAGCACAATGAAGGTACCTTTCCTTAGCAGCAGCGTGCCGATAATCTTTGATAAGTGGCTTCAGCTCCAAATTCTTCCAACTTTGCAATGAGTCCTCTTCGGTCCCCCATCCAGTGTACGGTGGAGGTACCGGTTTAGGGTACATTCTTTTCGGTTCATTCAATGCTAATGGAGTGAAGTCCTCTGAGGAATAATCGTGAAAAAATATTCAAAAGTTAGACACATTTGAGTAAGATTGTACTGTGTAAGCTGGACCAAATTAATTTTGCGTGCTAACTTACGGACATTATACTTTTCACGATAATACTGTTTCGTGAATTCGTCGCAGTCGGTCAATATAAAAGCGCGTCCAAATATGTTCAAAACTGCTCCTATCGCCAGATCATTGTCTTTGAAGAATTCAATTCCAGAATCATGATTTGCCAAGTTATCAACCACGTAGTGAGCTTTTTTATTTTTGGAAGAATAAATTGACCCAAAAACATTAAGCACTGTCAACGGCGTATCCATTCCCGGAAGCTGAATCAACTTGTCACAATTCTGCAAACAAATATTAACTTGTTGTATTAAAACTAGCGAGCGACAACGAGTGACGAGTGTATTCTTAATTTAAATATAGTTTTCCATTACGTATGTTATTTATGCAAACCTTGTACCTTCGGAATTTTACCGCGACGAATAAAAAGTGGATATGCTTCGTATCCCGAATTTGGTCGAAGAATTTCTCGAACCTCCATTGTGTTGTCACTCAAAAAGTAATGAACAACATAGTAGCGAAGATCTCCGTAGAGTTTACATCGATCATCCCAATAAGCCCAGAACCGAAGTACGTGCCCAGAATGCTGAATAAAAGGTCCGCGTGTGTCAACGTAGTGATGAGGCTTTCTAGCAAACTGACTGGTTCGTCTCTGTTTGGAGCAGAAAGAAATCATAAAACGTTATGTTACTCGCCCTTGACATTAACAAATTACTCAATAATAAATTATGTATGGGACGTTTATCAAAGCTCACATCTTTGATTTTTTCAGTTGCTGGGTCAATCGGCATCTCCATATTCTGGGGGACTGAAATTCCAAGCCTATTCAAGAAATTTCGAGTAAATCCGTCGCATCCGCAAATATAGAAAACCTTTCCGTAAATATCGACTTGGCATCCGACATTGAAGTGCTCCAAAGTGTAAAACAGGTCTTCACATGGTGAAGGCAATGGTATTCGGTGTCTTCGAATAATCTGTCCTTGCGGAATTCCAGAATTGACAACTTTGGGCTCTATTACTTGAACTGTGTCATCCTCCAGGAAGAAATAGAGCTTGCATTGATGAACACGGTAATTCTCAATCGGAGTCTCTGGAATAGGTTCCTGGAAGTAAGCATCAAAGGCCAAGACCTAGAACCCAAACACAAATACAAAGGGATTGTTCAGTAGGTACTTATTGGAGTAGGACAAAGTAATCAAAGTGCAGCAGTAAAATAATACCTGTTTATTAAAGGCGATCCATGATGGTACATTTGATCCATGGCCTCTTGGATAAATGGAATGATCGGGACCTGTACGACAAGGTGCCCAAGGGGGTGGATCTCTTCCGCCAATTCCTGGTTTAGGTCGGGGATCATCTCGGTCCTTCAAAACCGGTAAACATTCAGTCACGCTCCAGTGCACTGGCTTGTGAAATCTGTCTTGACCAACCTAAATTAACAGAATGAAACAATTTTCAACGCTTCGGCTTCACATAAACCGATATTGGGAAGAAGACCAAGATGCTTAAATGTTTGTTTCTTAAGCTTGTGTAAAGTTTCTTACATTAAGATTAAAGCTGTACCCCGGAAGAACAGGAAGGCTTTTGGCAAACGCTTTATCCAGCGGCCCGCCTAGATTCGTCGTCTTTTGATAATCCATTATCTAGATCTATTGGAACATACAGTTTATCAGTAACTTATTAAATACGAAAGAATCCTAAACATTTCATTCTTAGATTGTTTTACTTTTCTACTTGTTAGATAATCGAATAGAGTGAGATCATTCAATGATCCTTACTGCTTGATCAATACTTTCACACTTACGCATTCGGAGGCTTTGGTATTGAAGTAACAAAAAGAAAACAAAATAACAACGACACGGCATGGCCATTTCATTTCACCTTCAACGTTTTGTCCAAGATTTTCAGCATTTCATATAACCTGGGTAACGATTTTCCACCACCAGGACCGTCGGTACCTCTGTCCATAATGTCTGATTCGGAACGGTCAACGGTGGTGATCCAATTGTGTAACTGCAAAATCATGCCCGTTTCCTCTGTTTTCAACTTCCGGTGATGGTTTCCAGCTCTATTTTGGAGTCCAACTTCGCTTCATCCTTATAAAAATTGGAGAACAAAAATATCAACAAAACAGCCAAAACGATTTCTTTGTTCAGAATGCATGGGAGGAGGAGGTGATTGGGAAGCATGTACCTTACGCTTTACGTTTAACATTGGAGTGAACGAGAGCGGTGAAGGAGAACAAGAGAGACTGCAAAAAGCAAGCAGCAGTAGTAAGCTGCAAGAGTAGCAGCTGTTCATACTTGTAATAGTGTGTTCTGCTCTGTGTTGAAGAGGAGCAAAAATGTTTTGAAGGCAGCGAGAGTTGAACAGGGGACTTGCAGCAGAAATATGATATTTTTTCTCGTATTCTTTCGACTGGGAGTCGTGGCGAACTCCTGTAATGCCAGCTTCTCGGCAGGTCGGAGTGTGTGGATGGTTTGAGCTGGGGAGTTCTGGTGGTTGGGGTGAATGCGTTGATCTGGTATCTCACTTAAGCTGGGCGTCAATATGGGCACAGAGCCGGAGGGTTCAGTGTCCAGGTTAGCTAAGGAGAGATGAACCGAGCGAGGCGGGTAACCGAGCAGCTAAAAATCTCCGCGTCCATAGCAGTAAGGAGACAGCTACCGGAGAGCTTCCTCCTTCTACCAGCCTCGGCAACATAGCCGGACCACATTCCTATTTTTGCACTTTTTTTCTCGAATTTTTGCACACTTTTGCGCACAACTATTGCACAAAGAACTCGTACGTTTTCCACACTCTGTGAGCATTACTTTCCGTGTAAAAGCATGATAAACATGATGCTTTTTAAAAAACAAAGCAAGTAAAATATTGATATTTTTTATAATGATTCGATTAAAAATCTTTTATTGGATTGGAATACTTTAAATATTTGTCAGGCTCACAAAACAAAATTACAATTTTCTGTAATTCATCAAAAATATTGAAAATCACTTCGACTTGGGAGTAAAAAACTTCAACAATGAATGCGTTCCTTGCGCAGCCTTTTGAAATTCCTTTGCTTTTGCTGAAACCTTCAAGTTCTGAAAGACATATGTATAGAATTTTTTTAATTTAAAGAATCCTTGGGAATGCAAGACATTTTAATGAAAACCTCTAAGAAGTGTACCTTATTCGATGGGGTATTAGAATTTTCTGACCCATAATCTTCTTTTGGAGTTACGCTGGAATCTTCAGAATATTTAACTTTTTTTTGCGAGCTGTCCTCGTCAGCCAAATTCTTCCTCTTCACACCTTTATCTTGTATCACTGGCAAGCCCAATTTTTCCAGCAACATTAGCTTAAGATTTTCGTTAATGTATTCTCCAACTATTTCACTTGCGTATCGCAGACAGTCTTGTTCACTGAAATGGAAAAGGGTTATCGAAACAAAAACAGTAATTAATATTTGTTAGAACTTGAGAAGAGATTTTAGGAAGTACATCAACGAATACCTGACACTTTCAGTAGTGCTCTTAACAAAATTTGAAGAAATTGATGATTCCGCCTGTGAAATACCTTTTGAAAATAAAAGGTTGGAAACTTTTTGTGCTTTCGCCGACAGCCAAGAAATTGTCTTCTCTTCGCAATATTTAAACGCAACAATATCGTCGATTTCTATATAAAACATTCTTGGTTTTAGCTTTCTGCATTGAATGAACTCATTAAGTAAATTACAAATTCTTTATTTTATTAAATACCTTTCTTAACACAGAGATTTTCAATCTGCTTGTGAGATAACTGTTTTCCAAACACGTCTACCACAGTTTTCGGCAGTCCACTTTCTTGCAAGATATCGTCGAGCGGTTGCGCCTTGATTGACTATTCGTTTAAAAATAAACCTGTTAAAATCTCGAATTAAAAAATAAGCTAATATTGAGAAGATATCTATTTACCTTTGCCAAGATGGGTAATATTAAAAACAAAGGGTCAACCGGTGTGCAGACGTAGAGGTTCCCATCAGAGATAACCCAGTCATTAACGAACCACGATCTATTAAATAATAGCACACAATGTTACGAAACCATCACGTAAACGTATTCATTGAATATAGAATTAAATACCATTAAATTAGAGATCCCTGTAATTAGAGACAATTTCTTAATATTTCTGTATACTAACCGTGTTTCCTGCTCCATTGTAAGAACTTCAAATGTTAAATTCGTCTTCGTAATGTCGCCATTGTCTGGTGCCGTGTTTATTAAAAACAATGATGTATTTCCAGTTTTAGGATGCTTGATACGAAATTCTTGGAAATTCTCCCAGTTGGTACTAATTTCTACAAAACAAAATAAAAATATTGGAATTAAATAATTATTTCATAGCACACCCAAGTCCAGTCTGCTTTTAAGAAAAAGGAGATAAATTTATTATTTAAGTTTTTGCTTTCCTTTATTTGCCAAAATAAGCTTTTATTTCATGCCAAGTGAATTTTGGTAACACCCCTTTTGAATGACATGAATACCGAGGAGCAAACATTTTACTAAAATAACATTATCAGTGATAATTTATCACTTTTAATTCTACAATAAATTCTTTCATACTATACACATAACAGGGACGAATGACAACTTAATCGATCTGATAATTTTTGTTTTGAATCGAAAAGGAAAACCGTTACTGTTAAACAATCCCAAAGACCAAAGAAAAGTCTAAACTATATATATCCATTAGATATCTTCATATATTCTTCATAATAAAGTTTTATTAATATAATATATCCACATGGTTTTAAAATAATAAACCCTTAAATTGGACGTGACTGTTTCTTTATCGTGCCACGTTCCATGTTGCATTCAAATGGAACCTTCAGCGATTCAAAATCTGAATCTGATGAGTCGCTTAAATTAATGTCAACATTTGTATTCCTCCTCCCACCACCAATGCTGCTGGGTGGAAAAAAGTGTGGATGTGCACGGAAAGGACATTGTTTGACATGGTCCGACTCTACATGTGCAACAATGCTCTCGTCTTCCCTTGTGTAAAATGAATTAAAATTGCTCACAATGACTGGAACTGGCTAAAAAGTTCATGTAAGCATCATAATAAGTGATCATCATAATCATAAAATAGTTTGAGTTAGTAAAAGGAAAGCTATAAAGTCTCATAACCAGAGCTAGAGTTAGCACCCCAGAAACTGCACAAAGGGCGCCTACAATTTTTCCGAGTTCGGCTAATAAAATGTAAAGTGAGTTACTCAAACTGATATTTAAAATTCTTCTATCAAAACATTCTTGTGTATAGAAAATTACTTTCTGGAACGTCGTCCCCATATCCGCAAGTTGTCTGTGTAATACAATATTGGACAGTAGAGTGATTACTGCTTATTTTCAATTTCTTTTATGAACACAGAATGTGCATGATGATGAGGACATACCATCGTAATAACACTCCACCAGAATGCGTCGAGAATGGAGGTAAACCCGGCACGTTCATCATTCAACTCAGCAAAGTAAACGGCACTTGAAAATATAATAACACCTAACACAAGGAAAAACATGAGCAGTCCTAATTCTCGAAAAGAAGCCTTCAGAGTCTTTCCTAACACCTTCAGTCCCCTGCTATGTCGGGAGAGCTTCAAAACTCGGAACACTCGAACCAGTCGCACCACTCTGAAGATCGTGAGTGTTGAGGCTTTATGTATCCCATTTTTCTGTTCGTTTTGCGCCAAGCTCAATGTTAGAAAGTAAGGTATAATGGCGGCCAGATCAATGATGTTAGAAATGGACTTGAAAAATGTTGTTAATCGTGGTGCATTCAGAACCCTAAACAGGAATTCAAACACGAACCAGATAATGCATACAGTTTCCGAAAAAAAGAACGGGTCCGACATTTGTAGTGAACTTCCGTCCGAGCCAAATTCTTCGTTTTCTGAATTATCATCCGAATCGTCTTCATCTCGCTTGAAGTCATCAAGAGATTCCGCACAGAATAGAACAATAGACAGCAGCACCACAAAGACTGACAGTATAGCAATAAATCTAGCTTGTTTCGAGCTTTCCGGATATTCGAATAGCAGCCAGTACTTCCGTCGTAGCAAATGTTTTGGAATGGGTTTCTCGATCTCCATAATACCTTCTTGCCATTTGAATTTATCTACAACTTCTTGGTCCAGATCATAAAATCGGATTTCCTCTGCAAATACTTCAATGCTGATATTGTAGGGTCGCCGCAATATTCCTTTTGATTGGTAGAAGTATAAAATAGCGCCAAACGAAACTCTACTTCTGTCAATAAAATAGTCGTTGTGATGTGGGTCGTAAAACTGAGCAAGTCGTTGTGGATCTCCCAGGAGTGTATTTGGATAATTCATAAGCGTCTTCAGCTGAGTTTGATAACGCTTTCCTGACACATTAATGGTAACAATCTTGCACAGCGAATGATTATGTTTCACCGGTCCAGGGATAACTGTCTGTTTTAACTTGTGCCGGGCACTCCTAATTGCAATCTGCCTCTTCTGTTCCATTGCTGCCGCGATGGTATCCGCAGGTTCATTTGACTGGACTTTCCACATGCTGTAAAATGACCATTCTGGTCTGTACGCCGGAATTATAAATGACTCAATGTAAAAACTCCATAAGAAGTGGGGAACATCTTTCCAGAACCGCGTAGTGAACTCCACGAGTTTATTAATGTGAAACTGAGCAATGATTTTTGACAGATTGATACTGCGTTGGACATGGCTTTCTGTAGGACCCTCAAGCCTTAGAATTGGGTCGTAAGAATTACCGAGAGAGCTTCGAATCATTTTACAAGAAACGCTTTGTAGCCAGAATCAAGAAATCGTTCAGTTTTCGTGTAAAACTTGAAAATATAAATAACAAAAATGGCGAGATTTTAATATTTCAGGCTAAATGGAATATATGAATGATTCGTTATATTCGAATGTTGCACGACAGGCGTATTATTAACAGACCAAGTACTAAAACGTTTCCTTATTAACGAATGATCCACCGTAGACAGAATTACAAATCAACTTGACATTATCCGCTCACATTCACACCATTCAGCAGACCCGACCGTTCCGAACAATTCCAAAATCACTTAGCAAATCCTTTTTACTATGATTTGAACTAACTATATAGTTTGGCTTAAGTATTGTATTGTGTAATTTGTGTGTGAGAAAGAACTTGAACTTACTTCTTGACACAAGAAAAACTTTTTTAATTGCTTGAGTTGACGTTGGAACGGTTGGAAGTCCATCTCCAGCCTCTACGTCCCCAATCCCATTTCCGCTTCCTTCATCAGCATTGTCATCGTCGGAAGCCTCGTCATCAACGTCAACTTCACTTTTATTTTTCTTCTTTGTAACCGGCTTTTCTTTCGGGTCAGACGATCGGCTTTTGCGAACACCTCTAGGCATGTTTTTTCCTTTAAAACATTGTCATATTCATGTCGGTTTAGTATGGCCAAATTAGGTAATAATTTAATAACTGTATAGTATGTAGTATATGAATCAGTAAAATCCTTCCTTGTCATTTTAGTAAAATGATTTTACCTTTGATTTCCTCCTACCTAGAAATTCCTATTTCAGTGTCAGTGTCACACTTGTGAAAGTGAAAGTCTCTGGCATTAACTTAAAATTGTAAAATGCTCGAAAAGGCGCACCCACGCAGTCCAGGAACAAGAAACAGGCAACGGACGACAAGTTGTTTGTTTCTATATTCCAATTCCGGTTATGAACTTATGAAGTGTTAACTTTAACTAAAGACTAAAGAACTTAAAAATATCTATTTATCCGTCTATGAAAAATATCGCACCATCCATCGAACTTCAAAGAGAAAGAGAATTTTTGGTTTGCTTTTTGCATTGAGCTGTGCTTTTGGCTCCTTTTACGCACTTTTTCCCGCATTGTAGCATGTGAAACTGTTAGTAAATATTGTTATTGTCACATGCATCACGTTGCCCCACTTTCCACTTCTTTTCAAGAAATCTCAAACCAACAATAATACAGAAACCCTTGTGTAAAAATAACCGATATTCCACACGTACATATTTACATTAGGTAAACATAGAACACGGCTGACTGCTGCTACTTTTGGAAAAACTCAATCATGATTTGATTGAATTAAAGGGAAAAGTTAGAATTAAACTGGATTAAACACCCCATAACGGATCGCCTTTATTCCTATCAACTCCGTTTCGTTACAACGGATGACGGAGTTTTGTCGTTTTGTTTTGCCGTTCACCGTGAATGACATTCTGACGGATTAATGCAAATCAAAACACTCAGGTTGAACTTCAACCGTTTAAGTTTGTTTTCTAATATACAAAAACTCCGTGTTCTCTAATTATCGGTTTTAACTAAAACTAGGGACAATTTTTTGAAATTGTGTGCAATAGATTACGAGTGACATTTTGGGAACAAAATAGAACAGTCAACTGTGTTTCTAAATCGTGCTATTTGAAACTAAAATTTCAATTCGTCTCAGCTCAATTAACTGCAAATCTTCGGAAAACGTGTTGGTTTTGCTGTTTGCGGTTTATACATTTTTGGACACACAACAGACCTACTAAGATGTCAGATAATGTATAATTGCAGTTTTTCCCTGCTTGATGTTTTTTTACATATTCCAGAACATAATGAATTATATTTATTAAATAGTGTCTATTTGATTTACAGCCGTGTTGCCGTTCAATGCAAGGAAGAAACTAGTTTAGGATCATCACAATCCGGAGCCAATGGAGGAGACCAAGATTTCTCCTCCGCTTCAGTTTCTAACTGACTCATCTATACATGACAAGTCTTCCCTAAGCCTCACCGGAACGGAAGCTGGAATGGCAATGGCGACGCAGGCTCAGATTTGTTTAGACGACGCAGTGATTTTAGAATCTGTCCTTCCTCTAATTGATACCGATAACGGCCCAATCTTCTTGGGCGGTATTTTAGACGGTAATGGTACACTTTTTGACGGGGTCCAACTTGCCACATTCGTTATTGAACAACCTACTTCAAATAATCAGAGTTCAGTCTCCCATTCTGAAGCGGCCACCAATGGGAATGCAGACTATCAGGTAAAGATTACGAAGATGACATTAAATAAAACAATTATGCACCCTAAGCTGATTCATGGTTTGTTTTCTTGGTTTTTATAGAATCTTGATAGGATGCTAAATTTTATGTTACCGACTATGACTTCAGATTACTCGACAAATTCATTCACTTTCCTTGAGAAGGATCTGGTCCACAACATTTCTGGCCATCACTTGGATCAATCATCATCAACACCAACCGCGATGTACGCTGCTATCACATCAAACCAGGCACAAATGCCTTCAGATGTACCTGTCCCTCCTTCTATGCAAAAAGCTGACATATCCTCAAGAATACCACTTGAAGCGAAAAATAATTCTGGCACATTCTCTTTTCCCGGTGTTTCGTACTCAGCGCCACCGACAGAGTATAGTAATAATCTGCAAAGTAGTAATAATAATTCTTCCTACGGCAATTATTTAACTCCTTCGGAGAGTGACAGCCAGACCAAAGTGACCAAACCAGTTCCCAATGTCGCCAACTTGGACCATTCTCAAGGAAAGGGGCCGTTTAAATGTTCCTGTGGTCAGTCATTCGAAAAATGGACCATTTTCAAACGTCATAAACAAGAGCATTTAGAAGACAAAGCTTACAGTTGCGAATTATGTTCATCCTCGTTTAATTTTGAGGCCAATTTAAAATTGCACATGATTTTGCATCAAGCTGAAAGTACTGGGTCTCTTCAATGTCAAGTGTGCACAGCAAAATTCTCAAGACTCGCTGGTTTAAAAAGTCATTTGAAAGTCCACGAAAGAGAGGAAATGCTTGTATGTCCAGAATGTGGGGACGAGTTTTCAACAACTGCTCGACTGAAAATTCACTCAGGTTCAAACAAACTTTTAATCTAAATTATATTTATTACATACCTGGCTGAGCTGAACCATTTACTTTTTGAACATTTTAATATTTTTAATGCTTAATATCTTATTTGTATCATTCTGTAGACCAACACAAATCCAAAGCGACAACGGGATTACACTGTTGTAAAATCTGTTCTAAAACATTCGACCAAGCTGAATTACTCAAGGAACATTCAAAGGAGCACAGCGTTGTAAAGCAACTCAGAGCAGTCCATCATAGAAGAAGACGTTCCAAACTAAACGGCTCCCCCTCCAAAATAATTTCACCTGGACGTTCCACGACACCCGCACCGTCCTCCGATGGAAATTCAAAACTTCAGGCCCATTTTTCACGCATGGAGAAAAAGAAGAAGCGACTTTGTCATGTGTGCGGAAAGCGATTTTATAAGCCATCACAGCTTATTAGACACGAACGAATCCATACAGGAGAAAAGCCATTTAAGGTGAGACTACCACAAAAGTAAATGCAGACTAGGTGATAGACTCGTTGATTTTGAGAAGTAAAAAAGAATAAAACGTCAAATTGTTTTGATTTCTTTCAGTGCTCAAAATGCGACAAATCTTTCAATCAAAAAGGGACCTTAGAGTCTCATGTGATGTCGATGCATGAAAAGGTCAGACCATTTGTCTGCAGTTTATGCAATTGTACTTTTTCTCAACGTGGCAATCTTAGAGCTCATATGAAAAAGGTGCACGTTCCACCCGGTGAAAATGAGAAAACTTTTAAATGTGAAGACTGTTCGTGTATATTCAGAAGGCTAGCCACATTAAACAACCATATTGCCAAGGTTCACACCATTCCTACCACTCAGGTAAGAGGTCCATCATACTTACATAATTGCACCTTAATTTTTTATTGAATAGAAACATGAGCATGCTGAATCATGACTTTTGAACCAGTAAGGTAGTGGAGTTATTCTTATCGTAATTCTCTCAAATATAGACTGATATGAATGAAACTCAAAAGTGCCAGGCGCTCCCACTTAAAATTGAAGACAAAACGACAACAACAGAAAATAAAAATAACACCATACTTGTGAGTGGAATCCAAACAACTTCAGTTAAATCCGACATGAACGCGAGAGAAGCATTTCAGAGGAGACCCTCGACCACTAACACTGCTTCAGTAAAATCAAATTCGTCAACCTCTGTCTCTCAACAACATGGACAAATATCTGAGGTACATTTCACAAACGAGGATGAAGGGACACCGAAAAGATACTTGATTAAAGTAAAAAGAGTGGGAGAAGAGAAGTGGCATATGTGCGGGTATTGTTCGAAAGCCTTCAAGAAGCCGTCAGATCTCATTAGACACGTACGAAATTACATTACATTTAATTACATTACTAATGATTACATTATTTACTTTGTGATGATTATGATTATAATTACGTTTAATGTATGATTAGACACGTACTCATACTCTGGAAAGGCCGTACAAATGTAACCAGTGCTTTAAAGCGTTCGCTGTGAAGTCAACCCTCAACACACATATGCAAGTACATTCTACGGAAAAGAAGTGGAGGTGTCGATTTTGTCACAAATCATTTTCTGTTCTGGCATCAATGAGAACTCATGAGCGCCTTCACAGCAATACCAAGCAGTTTAAATGCACACATGACGGTTGTGGGAAAACCTTTAAAACAAGTTCACAGAAAAGATCTCATATGAAAGTGCATAGCTCCCGAAATACGCTAAGCATTACAGGAAAGCGGAAGTTGCTCAGAATAGGTGAAGGAAAGGCGAACGAAAAGCTGGACTTTCCAGACGCTCTAAAGATAACACCAAACGGTTTGGTTCCGGTTCCCACACGTTGTGCTTTATCATCGACTGCTAAAAACCCAGGTGATGCTAAATGCCGTCCGTATCGCTGCTCCCGTTGTCCATCAGCATTCAAGAAGTCGTCACATCTGAAACAACATGTTCTTTCGCACACTGGAGAAAAACCATTTCAATGTTTCCAGTGCGGTCGTCGATTTGTTTCCAGCGGAGTTTTAAAAAATCATATCAAGACGCATCAAGGAATTCGTCCGTATAAATGCGACGTTTGTCAAATTTCATTCACCACTACCGGAAGTTTGAAACGGCATACAGCAACACATTCCAATAATCGCCCATATCTTTGCCCTTTCTGCAAGAAATCATTCAAAACAAACGTTTCCTGCAGAAAACACATTAAAATTCATTGCAGGGGGGATTTTGTAGCGCTGAACGAAGAGACAGTGGTTACGACAGTAGCTCCGAATAACACACCAATTTCAAATAAGCCCACTACTCCTACCGCTCCTATCACTATACAAGTCAGTACGTCTCATTTACCCACATCGTCTTCCTTGGTTCCAGTAACCGTGAGCAAAGTTCAGATTCCCAGCAATGGTCAGTATTTCATGCCCTTTGATATATTCTGTCTGAAAATAATATTGTTTTAGATTTTTTTGGTTTCAAACTTGATTTTTTACGGTGTATAGGAAATTTGAGTACCAAACCCGAACCCGTCAAAACCGATGCTTGTTCCAGCCTTGCAATGCAACATAACATCAATACAAATTTTATATATCCTGATCCTGTCCCTCTCGTGTCATTACCATCTCAGTATGTCTTTCCGGGGACTGCAGTGCTACCTGCTTTGATTAATACCAGCTCCAGCTTACAGACAACTCTTTGTATCCCAGCGGTTTCCCAAAAACCTAGTACAACATTTCAAAACTGCTTTCTTCCGGCTCCTGTTCGAACTACCCAAGCGGGTGGCCCCAGTAATCCAACAATTATCGAGGTAATTACGCTAGTTTATTTCATAAAAAAGAATAAATGTTTTCAAAATTTCTCATTTAGCAATGATCCAATTTGCAATATTCTTGTCTACCACAGATAAGCAGCAGTCAGTTCAAAACGGGAGGCAGTGCGAATTCCATAAATAAGGTTGCAGTCACAAAACTAAATACCGTAAATCAGTTAAACAAACCGAAAGCTGCTGGGGATATAGACACAAAGAGGATTAGTGGGATTGGGTCATGTTCAAAGCTGATCGACAATTGCAGTAGTAGCAAACAGGGAAAGTCGTATGTCAACGCCAATCCAAACTTTATAAACATACAGTCTTCCACACCGTCCAGTCTTCCAATTCCATCAGGATCAGGAATCAAATTAAATATAAAAGCAGGAGATTTACATGCATCGTCGAGTGAAACTATCATCTCGTCCAATTTCGTACCATCAAATTCTAAGCCGGAGAATCCTATCTCGTGTAAGCCATCAAAAAGGGTGGTAATAAGGCGCATCAAAACATGTCAATATTGTGACCGTACGTTTAAGAAGCACTCAGACTTGATTCGCCATGTTCGCATTCATACTGGGGAAAAACCGTTCAGGTATGCTTACTCAAGTGTGATTTTTTAATACCATACTCCCACTTTCATACATAAATGCATGCACTTGTCCCTAACACATTCTGCTTTTTATCTTTTAGGTGTCAATTGTGTGCAAAATCGTTTCGGGTGAAATCAACGCGTGATGCACACTTGCGGATTCATGAAGAAAAGAAGACCGTTACTTGTGAAATATGCAAAAATATGTTTGCTACTATGAGCTCGCTAAAGGTCCACTTAAGACTGCATACAGGCTCTCGGCCATACAAATGCCAGCAATGTGAACGTCAATTTCGAACAACTGGTCATTTACAGGCGCACATGAAATCCCACCTAAGTAAACAAAAATCGTTGACAGACAAGAAGGTGGTGAAAAAGTTGCAAGCGGTAAATCCACCACACTATTCTGCTGCTACCGGACTGAATGTACCTAGCTCTACAAATTCACCGGAAATACAGTTGATTTCCAAACGTCATGAAATCGGACGGTCTAGTAATGCGGAACAACTAAGCACGGTCAATAGCGAGATAAAAGATTCCGAGTGTATGCAGGAGTTGCTCGGAAGTTTACAGTTATCAGCGGAAAATGTTCAAATCACAAGTCTGGATATTAATTCGCTACAGGCAGATGAATTACTTCAGAATTTTATCTTAATATCTCCTTCAGCACTTGACAGAGAAGGGGGAAGAACGATTGACATCAACGCTCATTCGATAGTAGGAATTGAGGATGTCACATTTAATCTAGATAATGTTGTTGGTCAGTCGGGCAACACAGCAGCTTCCTCGTCAAGTTTAACTCATATGAATTCATCTCAAGCTGACAAACACGTTTTGGAACATCAATCTCGTGGCAGCACAATAAATTCGTACGGTATTGGTGCAAAGCCTTTACATAATTTAATGAAAGGTGACGACCGTGACCCCTTCTTGACAGTTGCGTCTGAGCAGTTCTTGTCTGGACTGGAGGACAAAATCAAGTTAACAACCGAGGACAAACAAAATTCAAAGCAGTGCCAGGAGTGTGGGAGAATCTTCGGGAAGCCTAGTCACCTGCAGCGTCATCTTCGAACACACACCGGAGAAAAACCTCATGTCTGTGAAATTTGCAAGAATACATTCTCACAAAAGAGCTCCCTGGACACTCATGTTAAATTTACGCACACTGATGTCAGGCCCTACCAGTGTCCAATGTGTCCTTTTAAAACAGTTCAGAAGGCGGCTCTGAAGAAGCATTGTTCACGGGCGCATCCGCAACTGAGTTGGAATCAACTAATCGAACTCTCTTCAGCGAGTAACACTACATCGAGTGTTGTTTGTGCAACAACTACAACAACTTCTACCGCAGTTACTACCAAACAAATCAATATTTCAACGGGAGTAAGAGACTTCCATTAAAATTACCAGGCACTTCGCAAAATGTTACATATTTTTAGCTCATCTATTCCTCGCATCGCATCATTGGTTACTTTCAACAGCAATTATTCTGTGACTGACAGTTTCATGGTTTGTAACCAGATCAAAGTCATCAATCATCATACAATTTGACCATTTACATTTTATACTTGTTTTCTACATTTCAACAAAATGCAATTAAAATAGACATATTTTTATACTTATTACTCATTGCAAAACAAATAATGAAATGGCGTTGACGTACAATTCATTTACATGTAAGTGGACAATCTTTAGGTAATTACATTGTGCAATTTATTACGTCGTCGTGTCATATTTAATGATTACCTATGAGCATTTTCATAAATAAATTTAATTAAATCGTGTCTATTCTGTAAGAATTTGGCCACGAGTACCTACTTTGTGATGTATTGCTTCAATTCAATAAAATCCAGTCTAAATTATAAGCCCACGTCCAATGGAGGAAAGGTAGAATAGAACCTTAGAACCCCGAGAAATGTTACTGCAATAATGCGAAATGAATGACACATGACCTGGAATATGGCTTTCGGTGTCTGTCAAACGATAATGATTTTACAAATACTGAGACTAATTGGGTTGTGATTTCCTACAAGTTTTAATGATTTTTGTATAGCGAACCGGCATTACATTTGTTCAATAGTAGTTTTAATTAAAGCCGGAATGAATTTTTGATAATTAATTAAATTAGGAGCGCCCTCAGAGCGGTGTCGGGGTGGCGTTGCTTTTTGCCTTATTATGGTGCTATACGGCTAGGCTTATTTATAAATAGAGGATACTCACAATTTTATCCGAAGTGAATAAATGGTATCTGCAGACTTTATCGATTAGGACGGATGCAGCAACAGCAACAAAAAATGTAGTGTGAATAATCCACAGTGGATTCATTATGACGTTTACTCTTTATCTATTTTAGGTTTCATACTGGGGCAAAATGAGAATTCATAATTAAGTTATCTAATTAAGTTATTAAACGCAATTGCTTCGTCGAACCAATTCTAGCAGTGGTGATTAATCATTAAATGATTGGGTAATATTGGCCCTTTTTAGGTCGAATGTTTCAAAGACAGAAAGATGACTTTAGAACGAAAACTTTTACATACCATTTAGAGTCAGGAAAGAATTTAAAAGGGGACGTTTTTGTTTCAGATGAGAGGGTTGGAGTTGGAAATGGTTGGAAATAAAGTGTAAGTGTAAGCATAGCACACAGTGGTTGAACGTACTAATATAGTGATGATATTTTTCTGTTCGACGAGATTGGAATCAAACTAAAGTAGTTAACTGGGTGTGCCCAGCATAAAGTATAATAGAGGTTCTCCCTTCTGTACTTCTTGCCATTGGTTTAGTCGGGCTCCATGTGCCATCCATATTTCATTTGAATACCATACAATGAAACGATTGATTTACATTGTATTACATTAATAAATACAAGGCCATATATTTTTCACTGTCAGATTAAAATTGAACTCCTTTTGCTTTGAGTCAAGTTATTCCATAATGGGTCAAACACAAAGATTAGCCTTCAAAAAAGTTAGCAACAATCTGACAATAAGACAGTTGGATGTCCGTGCAAAAAAGTGCAAAAAACCTTGCAGGTAATAAAATGCAGAAACTGACAAAAATATTATCTAGGTCACAGCCAAATCTAGCGATGTCCTTCGTTTCAGTCCTTTTCTTTATGACTGGCATGTACAGTGTAGCGACTACTCCCCAAGGGCAAACTTTGTTGGTGCTTTCATGGTGTTATTGATGGCATGTGTTTCTGGATTTGAGATTACAATTGACTTGGCATGGCATGTGTTCGTGTTATTAAACCGGATAATGGTTCGCGGATAAATCCAATATGTAATGATGAAAGTTTTATATGAGAAAGGTGAAAGCATTCGAAAGTGAGTGAGAAAACTGCAGTGTATAAAAAATAAACTGGCGAACATAATAAAAACGCTACTCGTTCGAATGAAACTACACACAGCCAATGAATTTGAATTCACCACTTAAGTTTGTAAAAAATAAATAGAATAAATACATACCACATTCACGAGACGAGGTGTGTTGGCCACCCTGTGAACAAGTGAAGTATGAGATTTAAAAGAGTCTCGCGAGTCAACAATTTACTTTAACTATATCTAATGTGACATTTGTGTACGTTTCTATGAAAGGGGACAGAGAAGAAACCCTTTTCCTTACGGCATGAATGAAGATGAGAAGGAGAACTCAATTATGTCTCTCTTATCGTCATCGCTTGAAGTGCGGCGGGTTGTAATATCAAAATTGTTATAATGTAAGAAGAAGCAATATGCTGGAATGAAGAGATAGGAATTAAGGAGATGGGATGTGAATGTGATGTGCTTGAAAACGATTTTCAAGTTATAAAAGGGAATTGCCTTCTTTTATTAAAGAAGGAGAGAAATAAGCTTATTTTCGCATATTACCACTGATACATGAAAACGAGGTTTAATAAAAACATATTTATGAACGGGTAAAATTGATTCAACCATTATATTTGGACGAGTCAAAGGGTTTCTTCAGACTCACAATAGATACTATAGAAGATAAGAGTATAAAATCTCTATACCCCTTGAACATTTCGTTAACCTTTATTTTATTATCGTTAGTCTTCTATGGAGGAAAATTCATAAAGAGAAATTCAGTTGACCAACATTTTATAAATTCATTGAGCTATTCCGGTCATTGTTAATATTTCAGTTTCATTACTTAGTTTGTGAAGAATCGCAATCAAACAGATACCATATCATAGAACTTTCTACATCTAATTAAACGTCCAAACATTCTAACAGGACTAAATAAAATCGCAAATTCGTAATGCCATCGAACAAAAGAATAAACTTTATTACTAGGTAGGTTCATTAATTTCATTGCATAGCCAATTTTCTATTTCAAAAATTGCAAAGTGCACATGTAAATGCAATATTGTATGAATAAAAGTTGTGCATGCTTGTAAATCAAGAGAAGGAATTGTTTTGCTTTTGTTGTTTAATTTCTTTGTGACAAGAGTAGCAATCCAGCGATGGTTATATAATATAAACTTCAACTAAGTTAAGGTATATTTTTATAAAAGATAACCTCTTAGACGGTTATTTCTAATATCTACTAAACTAAGTTAAGGATACTGTCTAGGTATGTTTGTTCTGGATCTAATTCCTAAAAGAGGTTCCATTTTAAGAGAAACTTTTGCCATTAAATACCCTACATAACCATTTTTACCTTCTTAAAGGCTTACCCCATTGAACCATTTGCATTTATCTTTTAGTATCCTATTTTATGATTTTAATGATTGTTGCGCTCTACCAAGAAAAACATTATTTTATATCCTTAGAGAAAGTTTATCCAATAATAATATTACGTGAGTGGAAATGAGGAATTCCACAGTTGTACATAAAGACATATGTATCTACTCACTACTCACATTTCCTTGTTCAATTGTGGGAATTCAGAATGCAACTTTTACTTTGTATGAGTTGTTAAGTTGTTGGTTTCAATGGTTTCGCTTCTAATCCAAACTTCCCAAAAGAAACATAGTGTAGCGTGAATTTTGGTTTGGTTCCGGTTGCATTTTCAGATATGGGTTGACGAAATGCACCCTTTCTTTGGAGGATGTATCAATCAGGAAAGTTTTTCGCCTTCCATTGTGAAAATATAACATGGTCAACAATCCTTTTACAACAGAAACAGAACGACCTGCAATTTTATACTTTGTGGGCTTTGTCTTTCTCGAGATATTGTTTCAGTTCTCTTTCACTCTCTCGCATTCACCACGTGTTCTGAAATTTAATTTCTTATAAAACGAACTGAAAAGAAACTACCTCGAGAGAACTCAAAATAAATTCTAAATTCGGCAAGTCTTCTTGAGACTGGATAGGTAGGGTAGTCCCAGAATGCTGAAAATACAATAATAATATGATCACCGGTCGACATACATAAATGTATGTGGGAAAAGTTTGTACTTCAAGCAGAGAAAAGAGAAAGGGAGTGTAACATGGCTGAAGTAAGAAATCAAATAAACTGGTCACTGCATGAAAATGATGTATAAGAGGGAATGGCACAGTTTTGGTCCGGTCGGCTCCTTATCTCAGTATTGCCCTGCTTTAAACCAACTTTCTCCAGCATCAGAACAAACTCAACCAACAACTATGCTACCTACATAAACAAAACAAACTGCAACTCCTCGTAGATTCGCGTCAAACAAACTTTTCTATATTGTGAAAAATTCCTTGGTTAAGTTGGTATTCATTCGCAAGGAAAGTAGGCTGTAATAATGGGATGGATGCTCTCATTTCTTCAAGAATGGAAACTTCAGTTGCGCATAACTGAATATATTTATATAGTTCAACCTAATTCTCGGAGCTTCTTTTACATCTATGCAACTTTTTATCCAGCTAAGCGACTGGAACAACTTTTTTCGCCTCTCCACCTTTACTCATAACCACCGATTATGAATGCGATAATCATACCCTTCGTAGTTCCTAAACAGTATTTAAACAGCGGCTAAGAAACTGACAATCCGACATTAGAAAGTAAACGTTGTGGAGAAAGTTAGAAACCAAAGGTTCATAGGCATCCGATCATTTACTCTTATACTAATATTCCTTTCCGTCCGACTTTGGCTTTTTGATCGACGAAATGGACTACAAGCCTTCACTGTTCAAACGCACCAAGCCATGTAAACAAAGCACACGAAAAGTGTGACAGGACGTTCCTGCTCATAAAGGAAAGTTTTTCTTCGCTAATACATAAATCGTTTTGTAAATTTATTAATGTAATAGCTACGTTGGTTGGCTATGATTTTAGATATTTACTTTATAAATATTCAAAACGCAAATGAATCCATCCTTTTACTCTTCATCAGAGAATTTATATTGCTTTTGTACTCACTTTCACTAACGGTAAGCCATGAATTTGCCATAAAATTTGCATTTATACAAATTGTATGGCAAATTATAATTTGCTTTTCCAAACCATTGCCTTCATTTCTCTTACTTTTATAAGTTTATATAAACATAGTGCATTTGATAAGCCGTGTTGCACTTTGCGTCCTTCCTTTCTTAATATAAGTTTGAGTACTTAATCCTGCTACTATTAGCGATACTGACCAACTATTAATAACAGTTCGCATTGTGTCCTTTCTTTCTGCATTTCTCTACCAGTCACCTAGTTTTGTCGTGATTTCTACTTTCCCACGATTTAAGTATCCTTATAAGTTTCCTTTGCTTTGTATTCGGTTTTTACAAATGTTTTATCTAACGACCTGCTACCTATGTCCTGCACGATAGTGCCAAGAAAGTATTCTGACGTATAGTATTAGCCTTCTGCTTTTCTTAACAAATTTTCAGTCACAGTCACAGTTAGGGGAAAGTGAAGAAGGAGGCAAAGACTGCAAAATGGTCAAGTAGTGAAACGTGTACTGATGCATTCTGTTGGTGGATTACAATTACCATTCTCCGTCCAACTGGCATTTGGTTGTATCACCTATCTCAAGTCCTTACCTTGCTCACCCTCGGTCAGCCCAGTAAACAGTCAACTTTTCTTGTCAACTAAGTAAAGTCGACTTCTGATTAAAACTGTATACGTTTATAATAAGCAAGTGCGCTCTAGAAGCCAGAAAGTATTGGAATTAGAATTTATCAAACAAAATATTTGCTTAATATAGTTTCGTTCGTTGACACATCTCTTATTTGGTCTAATCATACGTGGATAAAAGGTGAATATTGGTATAAATGTAGTAAAAGTAGCATGTGCTTCAGATTCTCTCAGGTCATGCTTATTGGCTGAGCCTTTATCCCATTGTAGTATGGTAAAATTGAATCAGGTTGCTTCGGACCGCAAGAATGTTCTGCTAGGAAGAGAATTCGAAAACGTTATTTCCTCTATCTATCTAAACCAGGATGGTTAAAAGTGGTCAAGTGAAGTGGTTGTAGTGTGGTGTGTGGTAGCCATAATGTGAACTGAATCACAATGCCGACAAAATACATACTCCATTCAATTTGTAGCAAGGATATTACCACCAAAACAGGTAATACGCTGACATTGGTTCAGACGTACTTGATCACACCAAGACCAAGACCAAAACGTAAGGTACACAATTTACTCGCTTCCATTGATAACTTCCACACTAAAGCAAGGAATTTACGATTGAGTAATTCCAATTCCACCTACTTACGTCAGTAGGTATTTAAATACTAGTCATTTCGTTTTGCCGTTGCTGATAAGTGATTCAAGAGTAACTCAGCATCATCATTTATGTAAAATACACATATTGAATATCTTTTTTTTAACATAAAGCAGAAAGCAGCTAATTCAGAGGATTGTTTTGTTTCTTTGTTAAATAAGAGCTAAAAGCTATAGGTAGGTATACATAGGTAGTCTTTTTATCCTTCGATATTACATTTGCTTTTTGCTTCGTATAATGTAGAACCTAAAAAGTAAAGGGTTTTATTTTAATATTTTGTTTAAGGAGGTCAGTGTGAAAGTAAGTCATAACGACAGTTCCAGACAAGTTGCCCTTGTCATAGAATCTCATATCCGGTCTCTTTATCCACTTATGTTTGTAACAAATATCACTATAACCAGTTTGCATTTTTTGTCTGCTTCATTGCAGTTGCAACATATTTTTCACTCACTTTATTAGATTCCCACTCAAAAAAATAAGAGTACTTCGTACAAGTTCTCCTCAACACCTTTAGTTACCTTAATATTTGAACAGAGACTGCTTTTGAAGGCAAGACAGGCAGTAATTTTATATTGACAAACAACGAGAAAATAAAATAGAATGGACCCACTTGCAAAAAATCTCTTGTTGTTAGTTTTCTCTAGGTGTGAACTGAACTACTTTCTAACCAGTATTACGTTTGACTTTTAGAACTTCAATCGATCTTTTTCCTCCAAATATTTGTTAAGTTCTGCGTAAGAATTGTTGAATACGGTCATACGGCAAGGCATTTTCTGTACCTTCAATCAATAGCATTCTCATTCCATTACGTGGTGAGTGAAAGCGTGACAGGGGTTGTGCCACCTACAGTTTCCCATCTTTCCCGTCTTCCTAACATTCATTAATATTTCGTAGAAAAATACGAATATTGAAGTGGTCAGCGCACACAAAATTATATCTACAATGTATGAAAATGCTTTTCATGATTGAACAAAAACGGCAGTTCCGCTTTTGCACGATACGTCTAAAATCATTCGATTCGCGTTGTTCCTCTATGCATAACAAATACATGAACATGGCATGTTTTATTTCTTCCAGTTGGAAGTTTGCAGCTTGAAATACACAGGTTTCTAAACTCAGAGTAAACCGTTTTATTATATTACTGGCATAGCTTTCTTCCGATAATCTTTATATGATAAGTTTTTTAAAATATAGAGGTACTTATCCACGACTTCCACGAGAGAGAGATTATAAAATAGGTACATTCATAAACGGGCTAGCGAAAGAAAATGCAAAAAATAAATCACATAAGAAAGAACAGGACATTTATAAAAATTTACTCTATTGAACTGCATCAAAGTGGTCAGTGCACTTGTTTTTATTTTTGTTTGATCTGAGAGGGAGGTTTGAACACAAGATTGAGCTGGATTTGAAGATTGCATTTCATTTCATTGCTTGAATTTATTTCGAAATTTGTCGTTCCACCGATGTAGAAAATTCGACTACACAGTGCTTAATAAAAACGTATCACAAAAATTTCTTCTAAAATTTCCCACATGAAAACTTCTCCATCGAATTCTCCCTCATGTTTCCTTCATCAACATTTACCCTCAAGAAAATTTATGACTCTAATTCTTTAGACATTTTGATATTTTACACCCTCATAATATTATATTTATATTATATTAATTTAGTTGAATATTATTTTACTACAATTTAATGGTACTTTCTATGTTGTGAGTTGTGTGTGTCAACTTCCATTAAAATAATGATTGGTCGTGGTGGAGTTTGAAGGAAACTGCACGAGGGAAATTTCCATGTGGAATATTTCACGTGAACAATTTGGTAGAAGGGAAAATTCTATGCGGAATATTTTGATGAAAGAAGCTTTGTAGAACCTACTTAAATATGCACAAAACCAAAATCTAGTGTATTAGGAAATTCTATTTATATTTGCACCACCAAAGGTATTTGAAGCACAACTTGTCGTTGTTCCAATGTTCTTTCAAATACACTATCAAGGTTAATCAGTTCATTTATCTCCCAAAAATCAATCATTTCTATTTTTGTATAGCGCTTCTTAGCTAAAGGTTACTAAACATCAAACACATGTTAGTATTAATGGTTCATTATTTTCATGTGGATAGGAAGTGTACCTCTGTACTTTATTCCAAAGGATTAAGAATTTACTATAGGACAATAACGCCAAGTAAATGTAATTTTTTAAATACTGCTTCTTCACACTGAATTATGTCTTTTACAATTTTTCTTTTAAATTTTTAGGTTGACAATGTTTGAAAGTTTACGAAGTCGAGGTTCTTTGTGATAACTTACAATGTAAGTCTTACATACATATTGATATTGGTATTACATAACCACCAGCATTAAGTGTGATTGGCTAAATGATTGCCCGCCGAAAGTCCTTTGTCCCCCTATTGCAACAATTGCACTGCATGAAAAATGAAGTCATTTTTCGCTTTGTATTTTTGTCCCACGAAACTCATTCAATTCATACACAGCAGTTTTCCCTCACGCCTCCAAAATTTTCACGCATGCTTTTGTGAGCTGTACTTTCATATTGAAGAGAAAAATCTGTGCCGCAAATTATTTGTTTTGTTCATAGAAGTCCACGTTCACGCAACACAATACTTCATTTCATGAGACTGTTTGATATCCAACTTTAAGAAAAAACCCAAGTAAAAAGCAACCCGTACTTTTTAGATGAGTGAGACGACGACGGCAGGTAAATGCATATTTATTGAAGTAAAACTGTAGCATTTATTTCACATGGCCAGTTATTTCCTACCGTTAATTTATTGCTTATCGCTATACAAATTTAAGCAATGCTCATGAAAGTTTTCTCTTTATGCCTTCTTGTTCATGCTCTGCCACGTTGACTTTAGTAGGATTGTGTTATAGTTATTTTCAGCACAAAGCAGTCCATTTCCAAACTTACACCTTTAGGACAACACTTTCAATGCACATTATATACGTGGCATTTGGCTGAGTGACTGACCAATAATCAGTTGCGCGTAGTACTATATTATAGAATTCTGATGTTTTGTAATAGTGTGAACATGCTCCTCGACACTACCCGTTCCACTGGATTGAAGCTTACTAGAGAAAATAAATGCAAACAATATTTTTTGAAAAATAGACCACCGATGTATTAAAATGCGAGATATGAACGGGGAAAGAATGTTCAGAACGAGTATGAAAGTTGTAGCGGTGGTACAATATTTTCCATTCCAATTCAATCAGTCATTTTCATACATTAAAGTGCAAACAAGGCTGCACTAAAATAAGAACAAAAAATAAAACTCGTGGTGTTTGCCTTCGTTTGACGTAAAAGGTTGAGCGATAAGAGTCTTAATAGCGTGAAAGAGTTGTAGCGCCAAACAATTGCATAGAAAAGAGCATTCATATACGCAGCCTTGTGTTTACTTTCAACTTTTGAAAAACACTTGTAGACTTATAGCCCTCCACATTTTTAAGTACGCTAATATCTCAAAGGCCATTGACTGCAAATGAAAGTTCTGTTTTTCGCTTTGGCGTATTGAGATTGCAGTTGCGACAAATTGAATCGGACCATTTATTAACTAGTGGCCTTTCTTTTAAGACAGCTCTACTTAAGTAAGTGTGCTTGTAATTTGAAATAAGATCAACGTAGGAATTGCTTTCACTAATCGTGTTTGACAGTTGAGCGTTGTGTTTTGTGGACAGTCGATGGAAAGAAGGAAAGAATCTAATTGTAAAGTTGAAATTTAAATAGGCAACCCAGATTCAACCCGGAGGATGCTAAGAAATAAATTTGGACGCCTGCTTCAAAACCATCGTGTCATTAATTAGTCTCGTTTTGAGTATTGCATTAACTGAATCCTTCGTCTACAAAAAAAGTTTGTGTGCATTAGTGTTACATTCGGTTTCGATTTAGTCGTCCAACTACGGAAAAGGTTAATATAATACATAATGCAAGTTACTTGTGTTTTGACTAAGGCACTCGAATAGTTTCGTTGCTCGTTGTTTACTCCTCAGAACAAAAATGTCCTTTCATGTAAGGACACTGGGACACTATTTTTAAAATAACCAGATCGGAGTGATGGGGTTTACTGCTACATGCACTATTCTCACCCGCATTAAGCATAAATAAAGCAATTACAGTTATAAAATTGCATCAACAGACTTTTACAACTTTATACAATGCAAAGTTAATTGTAAAATATCAAAATCTTTTGTGTACATTTGTGAAGATGACATAACAATGGATGGAGGGAAACCGATAAAAACTAGGCCAGAGAGGAAAAGTGGAGTTATCAATTCTGGGATACAGGACAAATTCATATTATGCCCTTTATTTGTGCACGGAGGACTTTCACAGTTGGGACAAACGGAAGAGAGCAAGAGAGAAAACTTTTAAAGATGGCTCATCCGTCTTCACAGCTTTTGTCGTGTTACAGAAAGACCAAGTTTGCTCATTTTGGCTCTCTTAATTTTACACATTCAGAGAGAAGAGCGGAGTCTCTCTACCATCTTCTTTCATGCTTCCCACTTTCTCCTGCTTCGTTTCTCACCCTGAAGAAGACAGATTTACGATAATGTCCTTGGTAATATCACTGCCACCAACAATTGGGAGCTTCTAAACAACTTGAAACTACCAAATTTGGAATTAGAAGTTTGCAAGTCATTATTGGAACGAACCGATAATTAACAGCAATTCCTCTTATCAGATCCGATCCATTTTCTAAAACTACCGAGATCAAGTGGCAATGATGTGCGGAATAAAGTGTTTCTTGCAAATCTAAAATTATCATTTATCACCCAAAGTAAGATGTTCTCAGCTCTTCAAAATTAAAGGACTCAACACTAAACCTAGAACCGTCCAAATTCTTTTCCAAACGATGTCATGTTGCTGTAAATAAATGCACCAAAATTCCATAAGTACCTGCTTAACAAACAACGGTGATTCTAGACTAAAATAAAACATAGCTTAAACATTGATGGTTAAATGTATTTTAACCATACATACATATATCAACTCACTTTATTAAGATTCAATTCAGACTGTTTGCCTCGTCCACTGCCTTGACTTCATTATCTCATAAGCAGTACATAAAGTCAAGTTAATTGTACATACATTTCCCACCATGGTCTTTTCAGATAAAATTTGAAATCTGTGGTGAAAGTTGTTTGTGTGTTAAGAGTTTTCTCTATTAGCTCACTCGAGGTTGTGCTGCGAAGGTGTAAATAAAGCACTACTGCTGTAAAGGGTCTTTATCCATTCATTATGTTACCTTCGGTGTCCTCAAGACAGTGCAGATTTTTAGACAAATGTATAAAGTTTAATAATCCCGATTAGTAATTTAAGATGTGACAAAACATCTGCAGCGTCAACAAATGTAGAATTCTAAGCAAACATTTCTGAAATACTCTTCTAATGTACACCCATCAAAGCTTATTAAACAACAAATGTGGTCATGGGATGCGGAGTCAGTAAAGAAAATGCTGCGGGAGAAGTTCTAAACAATGCTGTGACACAGAACGGCAGTGCACATTCCCAGACGAACGATTCAGATGCCAATAAAGGTAAAATGAAAATCTCTTTTTGCGGTCTGCTCTAAATAATACAAAAAATTAAGTTTAACAACTATAAAAATGAAACTAAACTTTCAGAAGTTTGATAGAAAAAATAATTGAAAGGTCATCACAATAGTTTCGGGGAAAACGTCACCTAAACACAAATTTTAAATTTTGCTTGAGTTTGTAGATTTCTAGTAATTGTTTTACTTTTACGCTTTGGAAAGCATCAACCGTGAAGTTCGTCCAATGTTTTTAAATTGTACAGAGTACAGGTTCATGCGTAAACTTCAATCTCTAAGGATTTCAAGTGTTTTGACAGTTACAGAAATCTAAAAGCATAATGCGGGATGTGGGAATACGGCGACAAGCATGCAAAACAGTTTGAGTTTTTCAGTCGTAACAATAAATGTACTGTAATGGAATCTAACAGAAGATTTCAACACGAAAAGTCACTTTTGCTTGTTTGTTGGCTCAACAATTATTTCCGTGAAACCAGCCTTCGGTAAGTTTCGTCTTTCGTTTTCTTCGCTATCTTCTACGTCCATGAGAAAAGGCAACGATGGAGAAGAGGAAACTCTTTTTTACTCTATTCTCTACCGGAGCTCCCGTTTCACAGTCACAAAAAGTGAAAACAAATAGCAACACGAGCAGCGATCAGACAAAGTGAAGATTCTACATTCGTGTATTATTACCCGGTCACCTTGATATTTCTTATTATTATTTGACAATTGTACAATCGCCCAAGACTTGACAAAGAAACACGATTTGCCATTCGCCAAGGATAAGTAATTTGACAATTGCATGAAATCCAACCCTACGACTACGTACATTATTCCAATATTGGAATTGAAATTCGAGCTCCTCACAGATGTACTCTTTTGAGACATTCCGTACTATCGCAATAACCTGATAACTGCTTTCATATCTGTGGGGATCTGCTTTCCCCGACCTATGTATATAAGTTTCGAAAAAGCCATGATGAAAAAACAAATAGAACGACTTGGTCTTTGCACCGTCCATTAAAATTACTAATACATATAAATCTAAAATATATAGTATTATATACTAATCTAACACAATGCGAAATTGACAAACCCTAATTTGCTCCTAATTCGAGATGTTTAAATTAGTTGAAATTAAATATAAAATGCAAGAGTAGAAGGATACGGAAGGACGGATCAATATCTGCTGTATTTCTTCCTCCCCCAGATATAAATAAATATAATATGGACTCGAATATTGCATAAACGGAACTGTGATTTATTAAGAGATGGCTAACCCCTTTGTTCTTAGTTTCCCAAAATAACTCAAAAGTCTGAAATCTGAATTGGTAATATAATATGATTGTATACATTTTAAAACCAATGTCAACAGGAACTGTTAAGCGTAGGCACCTGTGTACATATTTATTAGGTAGCAAATTATTGTTTGCTTTCAAATTATTGCATGAATAGATCAATATGCCTTTTACTCTGCTTGACTTAAATAAAAAATATTATTATTAGTGTATCACTAAAGTATAATACACTTTCTTAGAGATCGGGACTTTAGAAAAGTGTATGACTTGTTACATAGGTAGGTTTATTAACCAAGCCTTTAGATTGCTTTGGCCTAATAAAGCCAAATTCTACACGTTGAAAGAGGGCTCTTTTATGCCGTCAGTGCCCGTTATCTCAGCTTTGAAGCTGTTTGGTGGGTTTTGAGAGCCTTTTCGGCTCAAATGTAAGAAAGGTCCATTCACAGTCGCAAGGCATTAGTCCATTTCCTCTCGAGTGCCGTTTCCTTTCTCATTCTCCCATTCTTTTGGAAGAGATGAAACTTTCTCCTTTTTAACAAAAAAATATGAAATAAAGGAAGTAGGGCATAAAATGTTTTTTCTCTCTCAAAATCTCTCTTAGCCCGAATTGCATGGAAAGTGCTTATAACATACCATTTTAAATGGCTACAGAAAAGAGAAAACTGTGTGAAAATTACTACAACTTATAATACCTTTATAAAGTTTGAATCAGTCAGTTCAAAATTATGTTACTGTAAGACCAAGCGTTTCTATTGAAGTACAAGGGCATTTGTAACATAATATAGTAATGTTGTAATTATGCATATAGAAAAGAGTATTATAATATCATACTCCTAAAACGAAAATCTTGCCTTTCACATAAACAAGTGTTACCGGCATGCCGTTATCATTTATGCCTGTACTACAAGGTTTAAATGAGACATTTTGCTTAAAAGCTTTCTACTGTCTTTTTTAAATTGTAGTACTGCAGGGTTTCTCTTCTCCGAACAGGAAAGTGGACAATCTGGTAGGAATTCGTAAAGTGGGAATTCTGCGTATTTTCTGTAGATGCATTATGTCTGGGTGTATTTTAATATATTAAAATGCACATTATCTTAAATGAGGAGACTTGCTGAGAGTTTTAAGTTTCTACTGTTTTAACCATAGTCCTTTTGATTTCTGGTAATTATAATGGATTATGTGTCACCGTAATCAATCCTCGCCTACCACTAATACACTCACATCTGTGAAAGTATAACCAATTTTAAAAGTCAAAGATAATGTTTCATTCATACCATATCGGCATTGTTTTGCATTTATAGTTTAACTTTGTATACATTGATACAAAGTTATGCATTTTGATAATTTCATACAAATTCAGACACCGTCGCATGAAATGCAAGGTGATATGTACATAATATTTATTCAATGTAAAACTAAATTCTAATACAAGTACAAAAATAACTGTCTAACATAACATTTTGTTGTGCATTAATATTCTATAGAGTTTATTTATTATTATTATCGGGAATGGACGAATTGGCACGTATTTTGTGGACGAGTAGAGTGAAAAAACATTGAGATTAACTAACTGTATTTGGATATCACAAATTAACGCAGTTGGGTTTATCTCTACTTTTACCCTTTCTATAAAGTGAGAGAACATTTTCACCCAATAGCGGATAATTTTATATCCTACTGAACTTATGGTTAATTGGATCGAAAAGTTGAGGTGAAAGCGAAAACTCTGTAATGAGTTTATTTCTTCCCCTACAGCTAAAACGAACGATGACTGATGAACTTAGCTGATTACATGTAATCAATACAGCGGACTTGTTTGTTAAACAGTTATGTGGGTTAATGGATGGATGTGTTATACTAAATACTTGTTTTGTGAATGTGGCTTACTTTTGGAATACGGAAACAACCGATGCCGGCAAAACAATGTGCAATGGCATGTTATAACGCTCCACATGTTATGTAGTAAAGTTTGTGCAAAAATATTTTATGCAAGTATTCTTCAAATTATGTATGATAAGGAACCTTTTACATAATCTAAATCACTTTTGATGACACAGGTAAATGCATTTTAAATTAAATTTGAATTAAAGTAGAGAGTATTACAAATGAAAGGAAATC
>VYYJ01000624.1:0-50140 GCA_021029165.1 Cyphoderus albinus | reverse complement strand
GTAAAGGGATAAGCCATAGCTTATCATTAACCGTCACTTTTTAACGGTCAAAATCAAAACATGGCTCTATCTCATAGAGGATTTGATGGATCGATACGATTTTCAATACCCAGAGCAAATCGATGACGGAGAATCCATTTGCACTATTGGATAAGCCACAGCTTATCAGTAACCGTCACTTTAACGGTCAAAAACAAAAAATGGGTCTATCTCAGGAAGTATTTGAAAGATCGATACGATTTTCAGTATCTAGACTAAATCGATGACGGGAAATTTAATCCCATATTCCATTTAAGCTAATTCTAAGGAGTCCTTGCCGCTGCTTTATTTATACTTGCGTTTGAAATATACATGTTATAATGAACAGGTTAAACAATTCATTTTTGTGGTAAACGCGACCCGATCCCTTTCGTTACTGGTTTAACATTGTGCTTTGAATTATGTCACTAAACAGACACCCAACCAGAGACATTTGCCATTTAAAGTTTAGATTTGATTTTTTCTCATTATCGACGACAATAAGATCACTTAATTTACTTCGTCGTTTCTAGATTAGGATGTACGCACTTTGGATTACATTGTTATGTTGCTTCAGAAGTGCAGGAGGAACAGAACACAAGAAAAACTCCTTCAAATGCTGCATTTGAGCTGTGTTTAAATGAGATAATTTCGTTTCCGCTCATTTATGCGGCTATTGCGGCTGCACGATTAACAGGAAACAGGATTTAAAAATTTCAAAAAAGTAACACTATCAGACTCTCTCTGATAATAACGATGTGGGTGGCTCTGCTTCTCCTTTCAGTGAAAGAAGCAAGTGAAATGTCCAACAACCATCATACAGACTATATACAAATGAAATGCTTATTTCCTACTGAAGCAGAAACGATGTTTGTCGAATTGCAATTGCAGTAAAATCACTCTTCAACGCTCGCTTGTAATGATGCAACTTTAATGATCCGCTTTGTGCAGTGCTGTCGTTGTTGCAGGTTGCAGTACTGTTACTAAATATCACATCTTGAAAGATGCAAGATAAAGGTGGTAGATATGATTCTGATTTGTGTGGTCAGAGGAGAGTGCGTATATAAATCATATAATAGGGATTAGGAATTTATTTAACTTAGAAAGTGGCAAACGTGATTTTTCCATCCAAGTGAGCTTTCACTCTTTATTTGACGTCTGATTTATTGCAAATTCCTAAACGGACTGAAAGTTTGCAAATGTGACAACTTAAATGCGCTGATTTCTTATCCGTGCTTAGTTTTTAAAGAAACAGTCACATTACACTCCCAAACACCCCATAACACTTAACGTTTTCAATTGCATTAACTACACCCTCTCTTTATAACTATTAGTATCATTATGATAAACAACAAACTTGTGGGCATTTGCAGATTAAATAGTTACTTTTGTGGCTTCGGCCACTTTTTTAGCACTGGAAGTATCAGTTTACGGGGGTAAAAAGGTGATTTAAAGAAAAGAGTATGAAATCAATTCGTAGGACAAAAGTCTTGTAATTTTCATCATACACATTTTGTAAAAATGTTGGCCATCATTAGGTTGGTGATCAAAGCAGTTTTTCATTCTATGCAATTCTGATGAGCGTCATTGCAGCAAAACTAAATTTGTACCGTACATGAAATAATATATGTGGTAATAAAAACACGATAACGTTTATGACAAGATTCGTGATTTCCACTATAAACATGATTGTACATTTTGTTGCTGGATTTCTTGGTGAAGTGATCAAATTATATTAGGGACTTTTAGTTTTATTGTGACTTCTGCCTTACTCTGACTGGTAACGGGGAGTTATTTCTATCAGTGCTTAAATACATTAGTACAGTAAATACAGTGTTGTTACTAGAGTCAGTATCTAATCAAAGTGTTGATTTGCGCATCAGCTCTAAAGTTGATGACGAAGATGAAATGAAAAATGTTGGTCTGGTTTTCTAGTCTAGAAATATGCATCGCTAAACCATTTACAATTTATGTAAAAGTAAACGTTATTGTCATCATAAACGCATAGTCAATTTACCTGCGCATTTTTAGGGCATCATATTTGTTTGGTTGGATATTAGATTAATTATGAACCTAAGTTAACAGAAAGTCCCCTAATCATAGTCATAATTTAAAATTAAAATAAAAACATAATCTATCGAAGAGTCTCCGGAATTCTCTTTCTTGCGGTAGATCTCCGAAACATGAAGTGTTCTATTGCAAAGACTATGTTCTATTAGTTGTAATGTGGACATTGAACACAAATTGCGCATACATAATACTCCCCAAATTCCTTTCTTGGAAAAGCATTTCCATTCAAATTTCGGTGTATTGCATAAATTCAATGCATCTAGCCATTTTTTGCATATTTCACTTTTGTTGGAATTTATAAAAGAGAACTCCAAGAAAACTGAATAATTTTTTAGATGGCTGCAGCAGAAATTATGCTGTCCAAGTGCGACCCGAATATGTCGAGGACATTTCCGGAAATTCAGTCATTTACTGTGACTGTAAATCCCAGAACGTGGGAACTAAGTCTTCTTCAACCAGAACAGGGTGTAGGCTCGGGCGATTCAAATGATGCAGGCGCTGTTGCTTCAGCTTCATACCCGAGGACCGATGAGCAAGTAAAGGAGATACATACAGGCGAAGCTGTTGCTGTTGCTGATGGGAAGACTGGGAAGCAAGGTGCCAGAAAGCGGAAGCAAGATTTTATCACCAAGTATGAAAATGGGTTAACTCAACCCAAAAAGAAACTCTACGAATTAAGCCCCGATGTGGCAGAAAGCCATGGATTTAGCCCCAAAAAAGTTACTAAGGCGATTCGGTCCAAACAATATCGGGTCCAGAAAAACACACAATTGGCCGAGGCCAATAATGAAATCTTAAGACTGAGGGAGAAATATCAGCAACTTGAAGCTAACTACAAAAACCTCCAAGATGAGCTCGCAATTGAAAAGACGAAGCGAAAGGAGTTGGAAGCTCGTCATGGACTTGGACAGCCTATTTATAACACTGAGGTCACTGAGGATGTATCGGCCGGATTCGTGGAGACATTCAATGACTCCCTGTTCGATGGACGTCTCCTCCCAGAAGAGGAGGAGCCAGAAATGTATCTGCAAAAAATTATGCAATAAACATTTTTTAAATTTTTTTTATCCTACATTTTTAAAAATCCAAAGAGATTTTATTAATGAATTGCATGTAAAAGCGACATTTTGTGGAGTAGTGACGATAAAAAATACTATAAGCAAGGGGTTATTGTTTTTAAACATTCTTTGTGAATGTTTGCGTACAGAAATTTATTCATGTTTGATGGCTGGCAATAAAAAGTTTTTTTTGCTTAGAACAGTTTATTTAATAAAGGCGGTGAAGATTTTGTGTTTTTACTTTTACTTAAAAACATATTTTACACTTACTGTGTAATCTATAGAAAATTAGAGTAGAATGAATTACTATATGCCGTGTATATATGATTACTTAATAAAATTACTTAATTGACTGTATACCTAATAATAAGGAACGTTTCATTCATGACATTTATTTAGCATGTACATTAAGTGGTAGTAATGGTAGATAGGAAGCATAACAATGAGAATCTTATTTACTGGTTTCATTTCATTTACAAACTACAGATCATTCACGTCTGCCAGTTTGCACATATGCTCTTATTGCTTTCTCTTTATTCTATGCAAACTTGCAAACTTTGTGCCCGATTCCCAAATTGTCTAAAAAATCCAATTCTAGGTTACATAGGTGAAGTAATGCAAATCTAACAATTAATATACAAAATTCGAAAAAAAGGAGATGGGAATGAAATGTACAATTTCTTCTGGTCTATACTATCTATATAAAAGAGGTAAGTCAATAAATGCCAGTTGATGCATAATCATACAAATTAGAAATTCATTCAAACTCAAATGTGACTAGTGCCCCTCGATGGCTGGAGTAAAATAGCATTGTACGTAAGAAGAAACGACCAACTTGTACTTAAGTATATATATTATGGTGGTTGTGTTCTTGCTCACATAAACGGAGATGGAGATATGCTATGCTACTTAAATCTTTTCAACAATTGAGTTTACAACCTTTATTGTTTATGGTGCATTTGGTGCATCGTGCTGAAGGGTCAAACCTTAGAAGTTGAACATGTCAAAAGTCGTGTCCTGTGTTCAGAGGTGTGTTTGAAGTTAAGGCTTCCGAACCCGACCATTTAACAGGGATATGCCAAGCTACTGAATCATAAATCATACCATGTGGATGCTTGTCACCAATACCTGACCTGAAGTTAGGTCAACAGAGGAGTTAAGGTGCATAGTCCACCAATAATGGCTGTTAGAGGCTACTCACATTACCAGTTTCAATGAGAGCTGAAATCTACCCAATTCTAAATCCCACCCAAACTGGCAGGTGAGTAACTCAACGTTAGTCAAGTCAACGACGCTGACGGTCAACGGTTGGTTCAAGCTGCCCAGTCCGAGCGTAAGTTATTAGTATTACCTTACCTGCTTTATTAAATACAGTAAAACCTCAAGCTTCATGAAGAAGCATGCCTCGTATACCTCGAAGTCCAGTCCAATCAACTATCAATCCACATATACATATTTACATATATAAAGATTGAAACTGAACATTGAACATCTCCCCATTATTTACATATTTAACATTTTCCTCATGTTCCATGTCACGAAATTGTCAACTCTAATTATCACAAACCGTTTGCAAACAAGTTAATTCATTATGTCAATGTCGATATCCCAGGCACGCAGCCTGATACAAATTCGATTATTCTAAAATCGAAATTCATGGCCGATCTAAAAGTAAATACAATACAGCGCGTTTACGTTTCCTACGTCTACTTACGTATTAATATGCATGCACCATTCTCAAATCGCCCCTATGATATTTTATATAAGCAGATAACCCTGGCTGGAACAGTCTGACGACGCGACGACCCAACAGAGTCACTTTCATTCCACTATCAACAATTCAACCGATTCATTCTTCGACAGCCTTTCAGTCTGAAAGTTTCAGAGTTTGAGTACAAACATTTACGCAGCTATTTTTTTAATTTTTTGTAATAATAAAACGAACAATCACACACAAACAACACGAACACGAGTGGTAAAACCAGTGGTAAGTGATCTGATAAGCAGTGGAGTCAGGTTTATTATATATAAAATAATGATAGTATGATTAGTCAGTGACCAGTGATTTGTCTTGTGTGTCAAGTGTCATTAAATTATTTATAATATTTACAGGAGCCTATGTCATATTATGCGTATAGTTTCTCACCGTCACTGACGGTCCGTCAGCCCAGCGTCATCTTATCTCTCTACAATTAATTAATCAATTTATCGATAAGATAATCATTTAACCTAAACTTCCTCGTCGTTCAGTGTGCTTGCGGTGCGTATTTTAAAAATATTCAATTTTAATTATTTATTATAAATTCTGTTCTACGCATAATGTGCAGGTGAACCGTGAAGCAACGTTTTTAAATTTTAATTACGATTTTCGTTTTCGTTCCCTCTGGCAGAGAAGGAACACTCGCCATTGTGCAGCGGTCGCCGAAGTCAATTTCAAACATCGGAAGCAGCCACTGACTTTGACATAAGGATTTTTTTGCATAATAATATGTGACACAGATTGACTGTCCTTAATTGAACTGGCGTCCAGAATTTTCCAGACTTAATCGATTAAGAAGTGCAAATAGAAGTATCAATCAAGGTATGTATGATATTTGATAAGTACTTTAAAATTATTGAAAAACATGGGAATTTGATTTTCGAAAACAAGCGGGTCTCGTCTTGTTTTATATTGTTAAATTGACAACTTGTTATAAAAACCGTCTCGTATTTTTTATCAAATCATTCAGGATCAGGATGTCGAACTTATCATCATCTGAACAACAGGAGCCGATGGTGAACGGAGAAGTTAACAAACCTCTAAAGATGTACCAACTGGACGCGCAGAATCCCCCGAAGAACGTGCCCAGCGCAAAGATCTTGAAGGCACAACGGTCCAAAAAATACCGGGATGACAAAAAGGAAGACCAGCAGGACCTCGAACGCAAGTTGAACGAGGCGAATAAACGCCTAAGTGAGTTAGAAGATGTAGTGGCGACAAAAAATAAAAGGATAAAGGAGCTGGAAGAGGAGGTCAAGTTGTGGCAGTCATGTATGGTGAGTCAGGAATTGGAGTCCGTCGTTGAATATACGTTCAATGGTGGAGAGCAGGACGGCGTATCTTATGAATTGATTTTTTAAAGTAAGTCCTGCGCCTGTTACGCTATCTGTTTTAGCTACGTTACAATAATGCATGTATTTCTAAGGAATTTTACGACGTTTGTGTGCTTGTACACAAGACTGACCAAAATGAAGTTTCGAAATTGTTCCGATGATGTCTATAAGTGTCAATTGCTTATGTACATACAATATTCATCCTTATTTAAACCTCAGTTAACGATTTTTTATTTTTTTTATTATTTTCAGCCCGTGCTCGCCGTAACCGCCCACACAAGATCTTGTTATTGGTTCCTTTGCTTGCTTTTTGTTTTTTGTATGTTCTTTTCTGTTCTGTTTGTTTTCCCATAAATATTAATGAAATTTCAGTTCGTCACCACTTATTGTTAAATAACAGTAACCGTGTAAGGAAGTTAGGGATTTATTTTTACTTGACTTCTGGAATTAAAACATGGTTCATTATATGAGTCATTCGTTCATTGATTTTCACTTGAACATTTAGCCTAATAGCATTGAGTTTTAGCATAGTGATTGGTGAAGGAGGTTATGTCGCAAAATAATTTATTAGAGTTAACTATTGTTCGTATTCAAGTTATTGAGGCCTACGTAATTAAATAGGTGGAGCTTAGTAAACTCACCAAAATTATTTTTCTTTCTTTTACTAATGGGCCTTACTGATACTTTAAATTCGTCTTCCAAAAAGCGCTGAGCTCTAGCGTATTTTTAGTTCAAAATATATTGAATTCAAGTCAATAAAGTAATGTAAAAGTTTCGCATTAACTATGTAAAAAATATTTTTAAAATCAACCTTAATCAGTCTCACACAAAGCTAAACTTAACAGAAAAGATTCAATCCTATAATACCTTTACTTTTACTATAATAAAATCCTAATTTAAATTTATATTTACAACAAAATAAAAATAAGTTATAAACTAATGCCTCTCTTCTATGATTCTCAGATCTTTCAAGGCATCTTCCAGCAACTCCTCCTGAATCTCTCCGCTGTCACTACAATAATCAGTCTTTGTCTCGTCAGATTCTGTAACATTAATTTCAAAACTGGATGGACAAGTCACGCAGTAGGTTTCCTCCATCTTTTCCACCTTGACAGTTGGCAACTTGATTGTGGTGACTTTATCTTCCTCTGAATGACCTTTATCGTCGTAAGTTTTAATCCTTGAGGTTGAGGGAAAAATGCTTTTCGATGCTTTTGTAGTGTCTACTTTTTTACTACTGCTTTCCAATGTCTAATAATCAATGATACAGATTCAATTACACAAAACTTAAATAACTCACTCAATTTTTATTGTGTGTTTATTGTTTCAAAAAGGCTAAAAAATAAACGCATTAATTTCCTTACAAAATTGGCGAACGGGCCATTAATTTCTAATTCATCATTGCCTTCATCTGTTAAATACTCTTGAAAGCCATCCATGTCAGTGCCTGCGTCTCTCATGCTCTTCACCATAGGTCCGTCCGGCCGCTCCATAATCTCATTTCTGACTCTGGCTCCGTTATTATTCGCAAGAGCTGCTGGAGCTTGACCTGGACTTCTGGGAAGAGCTGGAACTGGTGGCCGCCAGGGTTCGATGGTAAGAAGGGGACTTGAGATGCGGAAAGGTCCGTAGAAAACCAAAATTGTTAAAATTACGGCGATTATCAAAAGAATCGGCTTCAGAATAAATGGAGCATCCTTGATGAAATTTGTGTAAAACAGGCCAAATTGTTCTCCGGCGTAACCTAAAGGCGCTAAAAAGAAGTAAGCCACAGTGTTGCTTATCGCCTCCACTGGATTCACTTTCCAAAAGGGATCTGTCATTGTATTTGCGTAGTATTCGCCGCATCTGTCCTTTGCTGTAAATGTAAAATTCACTTCTAAGTTCCAACTGACCAACTCAACTTTTAAAAAAATGTTTTGTTTTGATTACTTACAATTTCCGAGATAGACCCGAACAAAATACCAGATGCTGTCCATGGAGCTCCAATTCTGATAATCACAGTCCTTGGGAGGAAGTCCATCCGACTGAACCTTGTGCGTCATCACTTCCGCTACCTTATCTTCGTACATGCTGGAAAAGCTCCAGACGCAGCTCATGATGAAAATGATAAGAAATCCATACAGAAGCTGGACATGGACTAGCCGTGTATTGAACGCCTTCACGAACAGCATCACGATAAGCGAGCCGATGACCATCGAGGTGAGAAGAATAAGCCAAAACTGTGGAGGTTATACGTTTGATCTAATTAATTAAACATCCGATTAAATTGATTGATTATTTACAAAAGTAATTACCTTTAAACTGTACAGAGCTGGGAAGTTAATAATCCTTTCGACGAACTCAAACCTTGAAGACGCGTGTTCCACAACGTGGATAAAGTTCGACATGACTTCATCAATTCTGTATAAATACTTGGAGGGCTCCATTTTTGAGTTCGCGAATTTTGTAAGTGTGATGTAATCATCATATTTTAACTCTGCTTGGAGGTCGATCGTGATTGCTTCACCAGGCCCAAACACGTGAGACTAAAACATGACAAATCATATTATCATTAATAACTGTGTGAATTGTGTGTTATTTAATGGTAATGCATCTTTGATGAATAGGTAATTATTTTCCCCAAGTTCACTACTTACGTGTACATTCATTTGTCGTAAGAGGGATTTCACGATACGCTGTAAATACTCCATGGACCTTGTGCACTCTATATCGCAAGCTGAATCCCTGGAAATATTCTCCAGGTGAGTGGTTACTGGTGCGCTTCCGCCTCCAGCTCGATTCATTTTCTTTGCTGTTATAAAAAATACAAAAATATAGTATCTATCTTGTAAAACAACTTTCAATATTTCTAAAGAGCGTTAAATGATGAATTACCTAAATTTCTTTGCAGATTGTGGTCATAATTGCCCATGTCGGCGAAATCGACATAGTCATCGGACGACGCAGCAACGGCATCTGCGGCTGCGATCGAGAAACAGAATATGTGAGAGCAGAGTAGTGCTGTAAATATTTTAGAAGAAAAAGGAAAGAAAATATTGTTACAGTAAGAGATAATTAGGTACTAATCGTTATGCATGGTTTAGAATGAGTCGGTGTGATAATTAAGCATGTAAGACTGGTTAAATATTTGTGGCCACAAGAAATTTTTTTTGCTTAACATAAAAAATGTTTAACAATGTTTTGTTATTTATTTTCTATTAAATGTGGTGATCACTTCACATTGCATTGATTTAAATAAAGAAGTAAGATTATGATCCGCAGACAGGTCTGTCTAATAATCGTTGGTACGACTTTCTCTTTGTTCCCATTATCAATGAATTCACATGTTCCTCGGGAATTTTCTCTATGTCTACACGATTCTCAACATCAGCCATCATCTCCCTTATCATAGCCGTTCTAATTTTAAAAAACGAAATCATTAATTCAATACATATCATCTGCATTTTGAATAATTTCATACACATCAAAACGAAATTCAACCTACTTAATGGAATGCTGTGCCCAAATCGTCTGCAAGTCGCACAAAACTAAATTCAAAGAGTTTTTCGGATAATCCCATTTGATAATATCTTCATGTGGGTACTGGACATCGAACAAAACCAGAGGATAATCTATGGCCATACTGTACTGGGGTTTTCTGTATAAAATCATAACAAATTTTTCATACAGAAACTTTGTTAAATAATAAAAGTCCTATTGAAAAGAAATCAGGTAAGAAATCAGGAAATCAGGAAATTCATTACTTTGGATGCTTTTTTGTGTCCAGCAACTCCTCGACAATTTCCGGTTCTTCCAATCCCTTTCCAACTAATATTAGAATTGCCGCAATGCACCTAATCTGATGCCAGATGAATGACTGTCCCACAATAACCAATTTACACATGTCCAAGTTCTTGATTTCATTGTCACATCCTTCGGGTGAAATAATCTCAGTCTTAATGATTTTTCTGATGGTTGTCTTATCTTTGTCCGGCTTGCAGAAATTGTGAAAGTCATGCTCTCCTTGCAGATAATCCGCTGCCTTTTGCATTTTCTAACGAAGGAAACCAAAATTAATAAAAAAATTTTACTAAAAAGGAATGAATTTTTGCATATGCATATTTAAAAATTCATGTTTTAGTTACCTGTAAATCAAGATTGCCCCGTGGGAAGAAATATTTGTAAGTTCTCCGATTGCAGTCAAATCTCGCCGAAAAATCGGGACGAACAGGAGCCCATCCAAGAACTCTGATCTCCTTCGGCAATACCCGGTTGAGCATGTAGCAGTAGTCGACCGTCTCCTTACCATCCACCACTTTACTTCGCACATCAATGCTTATCACTTGCTGGAATGCAGAGACTCCCTTGTCAGTTCGACCACACCGATGGTAATTGGATTTGGAGCGCTCCTCGATGAGTCGAGTTGTGATAAGTGCTTTGAACAGGTGAGCTTCAATTGTGTCATTGGTGTCCTCTTGGCAAGCATAGCCTTGATAATCCCAACCGAGGTAGAGGAATTTTATGGCCACATGACGGGTTTCGTGCCTTGGTTAAAAATGTTTGTGAAAGATCTAACAGCTAAATATTGATATTTGATGATACTGATAACTCTTCATTACTTTTTCAATCTTGCCTTATAAAATTACAAAAGTGACCAAACCGCAACCAGTCTTATCTTAAACGACTCAGCCGTATTATTATAATATACCATTTACCATTCCATATGCAAATGTAGAACTTAAAAGACTTACTGAGTAAAATCGAAAGGCCTAGGTTTCTTGACTTTCCGACCACCGGAAACAGGCAATCCATCCTGGTTGTCGGTGTCATTTTCTGCTGAATCTTCTCGTTTTCTTTTGCTGCTGTTCTCGAGTTGTGAAAAGCACAATTTACTGTCTGGCCGTTTCGCGATAACATTTCTTAACTGAAACACGTGGCACTCGAGCTTTCGGATTTTCTTGATTAGTTCCTCCTTCGACCACTTCTCATAATCTTCTCGTACCTCACCAATTTTTGTTGGCGGTGATGAAAATGATGTCTGAGAGGTTATCGAGGATTCTTCTGACAATGTTGATGAAACAGGGCCGATATCCACCATTATTTTCTATGACACTAATTTCCATTTGATTTCTCTGGTAAATTCTGATTGACTGGGATGGGAGTGGGAATGCACTGACTGGACAAAGTAGACACGACACTACTACTTAAAGTAAGCTTCTTCTTAACGTTCTATTTCATTCCAGTAATCAGTAAGTGCCTGAAAAACAAATACAGAAAATTGTTAGATAGAATCACAATTAAATACAAGTTGTAATGTACAACACTGGACTGAAAGGAGGTTGGACGTAATAAACCACCTCTACGAAAATAAGTTGTTCAAGAACGTTTAAATTAATGTCACGCCACCTCAGCTAAGGATAATCTACACCCAAACATAAATCGTGTGTCAGCCAAGTTATACTACACGGTGACCAAATCAGGTCTTTCGAACCTGAAAATCTTTTTTCGTTCAGTTAAAAAGTTAAAATCAAGTATACACTTCAATTCAACCCAACAAAATTCAAACAGTCGAAAAACATTTATAAAAGCTTCGCTTTATGAAACATTAAACCTTACCTTTTAATATCGTGCCACGAAGAACTATTAAAGGGTTTACTTTTTACTAATACAACTAATTATACAACTGTTAAAATTGTTAATCCGGAATTTCCGGAACCTGAACGTTTCTAAATTCTGAAACTCTCCTCTCCAGACAAATAACACTACGTGTGCAAGCAAGCAAAGTGCAAATCCAGAGATCATGTGTGGAGTTGAGGAAGGCAAGTGGATGGATACTGGAAGTGGATTAAGTGTTCTGTGGATACATGCCTTTTGTGTTCTTGTGGAGGCAAAATGAGCATGTGAGTGACGATGAAGCATAACATTTAACATTACCCATTCACTGTGTCTGTCTCAAGTTGGTCCAACCTCAAGTTTTGCATGAAACTAAACTGAAATAGCAGCTGCAACTGGAAGCTGCAATAGGCTACTTGAAAAAACTGGACCCCCAAGTTAACACTGCAATTAAATAATTAATGTAAGTTAGGTTAGGTACTATACATGCGCTTATCATAATCATTTGTTTGTTTTATTTGTATCAGTGAGGACGTAATCCTTGACCCCACACTTAATGTGAAGTTTGTTATATTTTCCATTTTCTTAACTTTTTAAAGAGACCACAATGTTATCCCGATCAAAGTTACTGGCCGACTGCTCTTATTTGCAACGAAGCCTTATCCACACGTCTAGCATTGTCCAGTTGAGATCGAAGCCAGTCGTTCATGTAAAAATCGAGAAACACGAATTCCACAAGGTTATTCAGTACATTCGTCCCGAGAAGCTGAAGCCCTGGGATCCCCGCAAAACTCTTGACTTACAGCCTTTGGAGAAAGTCGATCCCAACTGGTTAAGACATGAGTTCAGCACTTTCGCGGACACACTGGATCAACTCCCGGAAAATGACAGGAGATTGTTCACGGTTGCTTTTGGAACTCGGCGTGATGGAATGAAAATCCTGCTGCAGAACCTCCTTAAACAGACAAGACGACATAAATACGACAATAAATCACTTGATTACAAAGGTATAAATAGCGATTGGATCTGCATCTGTGTGAATGATTTGTTTGGAGAAATCCTTTCATTGTAGTTTAAATATATTGATTTCCAGTGACTTGGGCTACGTGGAAGATAAGAAATCGCCAGGACCTGTTCAGGATTCACCCAGAGCAAATGAGGAGTGGATACCTTAAGACAGATACTAAAGAGCTTATCGAGAAGAGGCGGAAGTGGTTGAATCAAATGCGCCACAGGGACTATAAAAGATTCGAATGGATCATTGAAGTTTTGGGACTTATGTTCAGGCTGCAGCCAGTGTAAATTGATTAATTTATTAAACATATTTATTAAATATATTTTTTTCGAACCACTGCTTATTTGAATTAAAATTATGTTTTAGGTACACCCGTATAGAAAGAAAAGCATCGATTGATGTTTTGGTCGCAATGTATTGCAACGAACTTCGAGATAAGAAAATGGCAGAATATAAAGCTGAGCTGGAAAAAGAAAAGGTGCCATTTTTGAAGATGAAATTGGAAACTCTTCATGAAATTCGCAAAGAGGAACAGTCAGTCGGTCTCACGAGCTCTGTCGACGATGACATCAAAGCTACAAGACACTTATTGCTGCAGCTCGAGAAAAAAGATGATCATTTAACTATTCATCCAGTTAATGTGAGTGCTTTGAGTGGAATGACTGCTATTAGTGATAAAAGTGTTTAATGTTACATAGTCTAATTACATTTAATGTCAAAGTCTTTGACTCAAAGATCCTTTATTTGTTACAAGAACAACACACCTCTTTATTTAATTAATTATTATTGCTGCAATTGTAATCCAATTTAATAATGCAATTTCAGTTCAACAATAAAGGACTGTATTGTAGTTTAATATTTATACTAAATACCCTGTATTTATTGAACTCCAAACGTTCAATGTTTTGAAAATCGTCTATCTATATATTTAGACAAGGAAAATGAATGAAAAGGCAAAGAAATTTCAAATTGTATTTGAAATCAGCGTCATTTTATAAATTATAGGAGATTCTTCGATATTGGAGAAAGCATTGGTTTTATTAATTTAGCCCAGCTTTTGAAAGTTACACACACAGTGTGTGACACACTTCTTCAGGGCAATTATAACTAAATTTTCGAAACAGGTAATTAGTTAATAAAAATAAAAACCGTTTTTTTTGTCAGAAAATGATTCTTCATTTTAGCGACAGGATCACAGGATGTTCTCACATCCATGGTTAGGTTTACCATTTGAAAATATTTTTTGCCATGTGGAAATGCCCTATCGGGTCACTTTTTTCTCGATAACTCCCACCTGGTGCGTTGCCGCAAACAAATTCCAACGGTTATGAATAGTACTCGACGAGAGCTTTCGAATGATGAGCCACACATCACCCAACTCAAACGGTAGTTATAAGCGTTTTGTTCCTGAATTTGTTTAAATTACGCGTTCTAAAGCTTCCTTCGACGGTTTTCGAAGATCACTCAAGACCTTTTCATTCAGTTTATGCGTGTAATTAATTTTCATCCTGTTGTAATACCACTAATACCAATATTTTACTGCTGACATAAGCATCCAAAAACCGAAAGCAAGAATCAGGATTATCGCATTTCCAGAATGAGCTAAAATGATGATCGGGATAAGTCAAAGTAGATCTATAACTTTGCTAAAAATAGCAAACCAACAATTCGCAATGCAATTTTTATATTGATTATTTATGAAAAGAAATTATATTGTCTAAACATAGAAATATTTTAGGGTTGTACATTTACTTTATAGATTTTTGTTTATCCTTAAATGAATTTGTTCCAACCAAGGTTTTCAAGGACAAATAGTGTCATGCTGATAACCAGTTACTTGTTACTTATTTGTTGCTACTTTTTACTAATTTTAAATACGGGTTCCTTAATTATAATATTCGCAAAAAAATAATTATCAATGAGTATATGGTATTTATTTGTACACAATCGAATCGAATCAATTTCCATTTACGTCGTCTTCATTGGATTTCATCATTTCACGGTATTTCTTTTGGTCTTCGACCATCGCCAAGAAGACTTTGTACTTTCTATCGTGAAACCTGCAATTACAAAATAAAAAATGTAGAGATCGATTGACTAGTAACTGGGAAGCTTTTTAACCAAATGCTTTAATGTTCACGTGCTTGTGCTTACGATTTAACTTTGGGGTTAGGTTTGAGAACTGTACAACCTCCAGACATTCTGGGAACAATGTCTCGAACACGGGTAAATTCAGCTGCGGCCGCGGCAGACATGGCAGCGCCTAACAGAACCGGCTCAGCACAATCCGGGACAATGACGGGAAGTCCGATTACATCTGGGGCAATAGAAGAATATTTTAAAGTTCTTTAGGCTAATTGAAACAAAAGATCTTTATCAAATTAAAAAAGTTACCTGCGTGTGTTTGGAGGTACATATTCGATTTGGTGAGTCCTCCACAAATGACAAGCTCGTGGAAGGAATGACCTGCCTTTTCCATATCCTCCTTGATGTGGCGGCTTCCATACTAAGGTAAATAAAAAAACGTTAACTGATGTGAAAAATTCATATTGTTGATGACTTATTGCCATTTATTTACCGCTAAAGCCTGCATTGTGGCTAAATAAACTGCCGCGAGGTTGTCCCTTGTGTTAGACAGAGTGAGACCAGATAACATTCCTTTGAGGGTTGAGTCCGCAATCGGAGACCGATTTCCATGATAGTCTGGCCACATGTGAAGATCTTCGGTAATCTCAGATTTCTTTCCAGCAGAGATTAATAGATCTTCCAGGCACGACAACACTTTCCTAATAGCAAAAACAATCAATTTATTAAAAACTAATTCATAGACAGAAAAGAAATACAGAAAAGTAAACAGAATTGTTACCCCAATTTATTCCCACACTCTTTCGCCAATTCAGGATATGCCACATGGCTCATTACCACGTGGTCTAGCAACTTTCCAGCTGCACTTTGACCTCCTTCACTTAAATACAATTCTTTAAGGATGACGCCGTAGTAGGGCCCCCATACACCAGGCACTGTTATATAAAATATGTTACAACTGTTATAGATTAACCAAACTCCAGGAGGTTATTTTCATGAGCAATAAATGTAAAATTGAAAATTTCATTAAAAAATTTACCTGTTATAATATAATTAAATAAATATAATATAAAATTCACCTGTTATAGATTTTGGACTTAGGGCCATGTGGCACACAGAAGTGCCTGAGATAAGCGCTAATCTACCAAGTCCAACTTTCTCTCTTGGAACATCCCCACAGCCAATCATTCCCAGAACTCCGGAGTGAGCATCAATCTGAGAAAATCCAACCTTAACATCCGGTCTGAGCCCAAGCTCTTCTGCCACTTTTGGGCAGATAGCTACAGAATCTCCGGGAAAGGAAAACGTATCACCAATTTTTGGCACTGCGTCGGCAATGCCGACTTGTTCGAAATAACTTTTATCCCAATAGTTGCGTTTCTCCTCGTTGACATGTGTCCACTTGCACACAATGCAGCAGACTGACCTATCAAGACATCCGGTAGCCCTCCATCGAAGAAAGTCACCGAGGTCGAAAAAGTGCTTTGTGTCATGATAACTTTTAGGGAGATTCTTTTTCAGCCAGAGCAGCTTCGGTGTCTCCATTTCCAACTGTATAACAGAGCAGAGTGATATTACATGCTATGCTATTGCTATTCTTTACGCTCAGTTCTCTTTCTTGTTCCGGATCGAAATAGAAATTATATCATTCATGGTATATTCGAAGCCCTTCAGTTAATATCGATTACTTGAATTTAAGGAAAAATCTCAGAAGCTCACAGAAATAGCTCCACCCACGTATTTCAGAACGGGATGTTTTGTGGAGTTGATAAATTGTGTTTCGACGCCAGCCCGGTGGTCCATCCACATGATAATGTTGAATGGGTCGCCATTTTTATTGATGGACACTTGTTTGCCGTTTTCGCCAACAGCAGCCACAGAGCAAGTGGCACAGAACGCGATGCCAATGACACTTTCAGCTGCCCCAGGATTCCTCTTAAGCACTTCCTGTAATCATTTGAAGTGATTATTCATTAACGAATACCAATACCAATATGTTAATCCTTAATCATGGATGCTACGCAGATATTGACTACACCAATTGTAATAGTGCGTAATATAAATTGCAACATACCTTTACTGTTGTCACAATGCAGCCCCAGATTTCGTCCGTGCTCTGTTCATAGTAGTCTTTCTCCGGATTATTGATTGTTATGTCTTTCACAGCGGTAGTTAGAAGTTTTCCCGTGGAAAGGTCGAAGAGCCCAGCTCTAACACTGCCTGAGCCACAGTCAACGCCAATGACGTATTTTCCAGTGATATCCATTTTTTATTTTAAAATGAACGCTGGTAAAATCTAAATAAAAAGATTGTCAGAAGCTCACTGACTTTTATACGCGATGTGTGGAGTGCCGACTGTCAAGAAATACTGGATCTGAATGGCTTCCAAAGCAATGTTATTCTACTATTTATCATCATAGTGGAGACCATGTCATAATGTCCAGTGCAACACAACTACAACTACAACGTGTTCGTGATACTGATATTCACAGCATCCAGGTCTAAGCACTTCATCATTTCGTCTTGTTGCACGTATGGAAAATTACAGCAGCGATAATCTGGCACTTGTAGATTGACAGTCAGAAGTGGCTTCTAAAGAAATATGAAGTAACGCAGAATAAATAATTGGTTAAATAAAGTAAGCCAAGAGGTACATCGTCTTTTACTGGATTTGGTAGGATTTAATGAAACTGAAACTTACTGAACTCATTCATATATAAATGTATTGTATATATAAAAGAAAAGAAAAAGGAAAGAGCAACCTTGAGTAATCCTTAACAGAGATAATTCGACTCGGTAGATTATCCTCTACCTTAAAGCATTAAGCCAAAAATAGTGTAAAGATTAGCGTACTAGATTGACGCGGTACAAGTTGAATGCAAACAAATCAAATGTTGTATGCAATCGGTCAAGAAAGATTCGTATGGATCTGCCGATAAAGATTATTGATCTAACTAACCATACGTAAGCAACTTCGTTTGTATTACAAAAATAATCACTTTACTTAATAATAATAAAACTATGGAGTTGAATGAACATAGCATGACTATATTCCTTGATAGTGGTGGCGGTAGTAAAGCTGCAGTTTCGTCATCACGATCTCCGTCGGGGTTGATATTGATAATTGATATCTCAGCAGAAAATGTCAATGTTTTAATAATTGTTGTAATTGTACAGCATAATGAAATGACAGCCTATAGACTGTGACTTAGAATTTTATTAAAGGTAATGTAACATAAGAAAGCTTAAGAAATAACTATGATATAGAGGCAGCATATATTTCTGAACACAAAAATTTTAATATTATGGGAGTACCTAAGTAAATAGTTTAGCCAGCCATTAGCCTACATTTTTGACTTGTAAATACATACAAGACTGGTATTAATGTAAAGCGTATTCCGTCATTTACTGTATTCATGTTCGAAGAAAGGTTTAGAGTTTAGATACTATCACTCATCTTTCTTTAGAAATTACTCACCAAATCTAGGAAGCCTAGTTAAATATAATTATTGTCATTACTCAAGTCACAAAGACACAATGGAGTAGTCACACTTAATTCCAATCCCATTTTTATGGGTGAGTTCTGTTAAATACATAAATGCTAGCGTTAACGCATAACGCATTGCTCCACGTAGAATGTCATACATGAGAAATGATGATTAAAACAAGATAACTAAGCTTGCTTTATTCTTCTGTTTCTTTGCGTGTTTTATTTAAATGTGCCCTTGCCCCTACTTCCATGGAATAAAACAAGTTTAGCGATCTTGGATAACATCCCAATAAATTTGAATTTCGGACTCCGAGTTATAGACGCTTGCTACTTCGATTTACTTTGATAGTTAATCAAGATTGGTCCCTTTCAATTTGACTTATTAGCTAACTATACAAATGACATGCATATTGCATTGTGCATTGCGTAAATGTCTAAATTTTACATGAGAAAATATAAGTGCATATACACGGCGATTGTTCCATTTTGCATTTTATGTTCCGTTTTGGACTTTGTAGATGAAAGAAGCCTTCTTGTTTTTCTAACCCATCCGACATGGTTTATCCAACTCATGTTTTCGCTTTCTTCACAAATTCACATCACAAACAACCAGCATTATCGCTAAGTGGGCATTGTGCTAAGGATCCAGTCAGTACAAACTTCTGATTTTCGACCAGAACTTCTAATTTAGATTTGGAATACTTTTCAAAGGCATTTCAGTTTCGTTTGAACTAAATACTGCTGCTGATTGCGGAAGCTTGTTTTTCTTACTCATTTTGTGAAGTCCTTAACCATTAGCTGGAAACTAATTTTTATTTGAAAATTAAAATGGAGTCAGCAGTAAATAAGTTTTCAACGGAGGTGTACCAGGAACTGGTTCAGCTGCAGCTGTCTTCGGAACCGGAAGGCGAATCCACGGGAAATTTGCTGGTGTCTCCTTTAAGTTTACACACCGTCCTCGGAATGGCTACATTTGCGGCGAATGATGAAACTCGAGCCGAGATGCTGACTGCTCTTCATTTAGATGAAACCTTTAACGACGATGACATCGTAAATTTTTATCATCATACTTTGTCAAGACTTTTTGGACAGGTACTTGTTTTATTTTACATTTATTATTTTAACTATCGTTTAAATTTTTCGTTATAAAGTACAAGCGTCTGGTTCCTTCCTACAACTGAATAGTTCGAGAACGAGGTTTCTACCGCTCTCTATTAAGTAAGCATCAAGCTTCATTAAATAAATATATTTCCGTTTCTTCTTATTTAGGAGGATCTTACTTTTGGTCTGCTTACCGCCAACAAGATTTATACTCTGACTGGGAATGGGTTTGAAATAACTCCAGAATTTGAGGACCAGATGAAGGAAAAGTTCTTCGGTGACGTGGAGCACTTGGATGTGGCGACGAGAATTGTCACGAGTGTTATTAACCACTGGGTGGAATCGCATACTTGTCACAAAATTAAGGACATCATTCCTGGGGATGAGCCGCTTGAAGTTGAAGCTTATGAAGAAAAAGGAAACGTACCACTGGTACTGGTGAACACACTGCATTTTATGGCACAGTGGGAAAATCCATTTTACCGAAGTTTTACTTCCACGGATGTGTTCCACGTTACTGCAAAGAAATCAGTGGAAGTGGAGATGATGAAGCATTCACACTTCTTTTCGTATGCCAACCTGCCAGAAGTGGACGCTGAGGCCGTTGTGCTTCCTTTCGAATCACGTTTCAGCTTGGTCATCATATTACCAAGGAAAGTTGACGGATTATCTAAACTTCAGAGTGAGATTGACTCCATCTTGAATGTAAGAGAAAAGCGTTTCATTTATCGGCTTAAGTCGGAGAAAGTGAACCTGAGCCTGCCACGGTTCAGAATTGAGGCGTCACACTGTTCCAGTTGGAAGAAGGTGCTGCCGTCGGTAAATGAACTAAGAAACGCTATTTTTTTATTATCTTGTGTAGTGGTTGTTCGTTCTTGGATATTTTTATTAAGTCGAATTGTTTTATTTTGCAGCTTGGATTTAGAAAAATGTTCCAGGAAGGCAACAAGGATTTCGAAAGGATAAGATTCTGTCTCGAGGAAGAAGAACCTCTTCCAACTCATGTTTCCACTGTTATCCAAAAGACGTTCATCAAGATCACAGAGAAAGGAAGTGATGTTTCAATGGTCACTTTTAAGTCCAGGGCAAATTCGCAGGATGAAGAAATCAAGGGGATCGATTTTGTAGTGAATCGACCATTTTACTTTCAAATTGTGGACATGGAAAGTAATAATCTGGTGTTGCTTTGTGGACACTGCAAAGACCCAACCACAACCCAGTGAAATAGTAAAGGTAAGTGTTTTTTGGTTGTTTTACCAAAGACATTTAAGGCAAAAACTAAAATACGTATTGCATTTTTGCATTATTATAATTTTTATACATATTTTAATGAAATGTTTAAATTTGCCTTAAGCTTTTTATACTTAATGCATTCATGCTGTTTAATGAATTTTATCATAAGACTGATAATTTTTTAAATTGATTTATGTATGTCTGTTTTGGGTAAGGTTAATTGAACCGAATTTTGGTATACTGACAAGGAATAAAGCTCTGGTAAATACTAATGACATCCAATTTGTCAAGTTTTATCTTATTTCATGGCACACTCAAAGTTATACTTCATTTTCAAATGAAAATGCATAATTGAACAGATCATCATATTTTAATAAGTGTAATAATAATTAATAAATGAGTGCATTCGTTTCAGTCAGTCAAAATTGATATTGGGAAAACGTGGGGTGACTTGAGAAAAAATTGTGGACAAGAAAATTTGCATTCTGTAGTTTGGTCACTCGTCCATTCCAAGTTTTTGCTTCAAAGAGGTTTTAAACAATTTCATAATACATATGAACAAGGAACAAAACAAAAAATTAGTTTTTAGAATATTTTAATATGTTAAGGAAAGGAATTTAGTAGCGTCTATTTCCGGGTCGGCTGTTAGATCTGGATGGAGGTCCTTGTTGTTGTTGTTTTCCAGCGTTGGCGTAAATCAGGTCAAGACCACGTTGAATTTCAGCTGGGACTGGGGGTGGTGTTGGAAGGTGGGCACCGCTAGGTTGAAAGCAAGGTATGTTTCATGTAAAAACATATTATGTTAATACATGATGGAAAAATTAATAAAAATACCTTGGTTGGAACCCGTTCTCGTCAGCGATGTATTCCAATCGAATCAATTCACCCTCGGGACTGAAGGAAGAATTTTAAGTCACAGTATTTCTTATTTAGTATTATTTTTCACAGAAATTTTGGGGCCGTTTCGATTTGTTTGTTTTATGTACTTACGAATAGTACTGATAGGCTCCTTGGGCTACTTGGATGGGATCCTCGTTTCCGTTAGGCTTCAGATAACCACTCTCCTCAGCTTGGGTTCCATCACTGGTCTCCCAGAGGTACCTTCATTTGCATATTTAAAAGTTAAAACATCACTAATATTTAAATGCCACGATGAACATAAAGTGGACAAAACGAACTGTGAAGTAACCTGTATGTTCCATCGCCATTGTTCTCGCTTTCACTCCTATGCAGTATATTAATTATCGAAACAGTTAATTAATAACCTTTATTCTAATCGAAAGTTGTTAAGTTAGGTCGCTTTGGGGGAACCCGAAGAGCGGCATATGCTAATGCTAATAAAGAGAAAGATTCTCAGACCTGATTATAAGAATTTCCTCTCCGCGAGGAGCTCCGGCAGGGGGTCCTTGTTGCCTCGGCCTACCGAATTGGGCGGTGGCTACACAAACCAGAGCGGAGAGTACAATCAACTAAAACACAAAAACATTTCCCCAATTTTAGATTAACAATATCACCACGCATTTGCACAATTTTATTTTCTGCATAAAAATAGCTCCGAAACGAAAATAAACTAAACACAGCAAAGTTCTTTGTTTCACTCACACTTTTCATGATTTTGGATGATGAAAAAACTGAAAATATTTTCTTTAAACAAAAATATCACAAAGGAAAAAATGGCGTCCTTCCAAAAGCAGAGTTGACGGTGAGCTGATGGTGAAACCCGAGATAACCCTTGCCTTTTATACGACTACGCAATCCCTATGATTATCATCTAGTTCTTTTCAATTTTGTTTGACTTCTGGTGCAAAACTATCATATCACGTAACAAACATAAGTGTCAAAACTATAGGATAACATAGCATTAGTTTTATGGTTTGTGTGTCCATTTCATGATGCGCTCACATTTGCATCCCTGTCATATTCCCAATAATAATCATCCCCAGATTTTTATTGTAATCTAGTGTAACATAATATCAACGACTGGGAGTCTGTGATGATTATTAGAAACAGTTCGTCATCTTATCATAACTTTTGGTTGCAGAAAATAATGCGGTACCTACATAATGGATCCTTAGAGTTTGTGTTCGTGACGTGATGAAGCGTTAATAATATAACAGAGAGACAATAAAAGAGAGTAGAGTAAAAACAACCCCTCCTGGGTAGTTCGTAGCATGGCAGGGCATGATCAGGGTGGATGTGTGAAAAAAGGGGCGAGCCATATTTATTTATTGGTGGTGCCACGGAAAGCAAAAGTGAGCAAAGTAAAGTAACTAACTAAAGATGCTCCTAGCCGCATTTTGAGAAAAAAGTAAAGACGGTTGCATGAATTCATGTGCCAGGTAAATACTCATATAGCCACAATATTCATCCTCTGAGGTAATACAATCTCCTTTAATCTCAAACGAAGAATTGTGGACACATTTTGATGTAACGCAAACAGTCATGCTAATATTATTACAATAACTTTGTTCGCCTGCTTTTGACTTTGCGCCATGCAGTGGCTTCGTTAGCTGCGCACGAAATTTTTTGTCCTCACGATCTTCTTCTCTTTTACCCTTTTTAATAATTACAAAAGATTTTAAGGGTAACCACAATAAAAAATTAGGGGAAATGCAAAGGGCATTTTATTTCATGCAAATGGTGATGGGAGTGAGTGCAGTGGCGCATCATTAAATGTTTGCACATAGCACAGTATAAATAATGCAGGCTATATAATTAAAGGATGTTACATTTTGTTAGATTTCATGTAACTCTTTGAAAAATTGATTTGATGTTTATCAAATCTGATTGGTCTTGATTTGATTCGATGTTGACTCTAGTTTAGTGGCAACAAACAAAGAATGCACTTCATGGAATTGGTTTGATCGTCTTCCTTTTAACTATAGTATTATTGAGCAACCTTACCCAATCGAAACACTTGTAATCAAAAATTACCATTGTGTCCACTTAGGGAACCTTCTTGATGTAGCATTAATGTCATGTTGCGTGTAATTGTGATTGTGATTATATAAAACCAAGTGTGGCCATGTCAGCTAGCTTTTGTTTTGTACCTTGTCAGTGATTACACGAAATTCTCTACTTTACCTTTGTTAAAGTTGAAAAGAGCTCAGTGGGCAGCAGCATCAAGTGAGCATGATCAGATCTATTCATCGTCAGTAAAAGTGAAGCCGATGAATTATAAAAGACTTATCGTTTCACAGTATTTACTATCAGGACAATAACCAAATAATCGTCGTTTTGTATTTTCTTTGATATTTCTTTTCAAGTCAAAGACATTCACTACACCTGTGTTTTATGACCACATCCATCATCTTCAACGAGAACGAGTTTTCTGGTATTTTGTGAATAATTTGCATTATTCCAAGAATTACTGTCTAAAATTTCTTTTTTGTCGTAATTTTGAGGATTGGAGAAAAAGAAGCTAAAATGTATTTAAAAGTCAGTAAATTCAAATTTGGAAAAGTAAATATTATAAACGCGAATCCTTGACGTGGCCGATGATGTGGCGGTTTACAGTTGAACGCTCTGAAACTCCAAAAATTCCAGAATGATGGCATTTGGGTGGGTCACATTGGTTCATTGGATTCACCAGACGATTGCGGTGTCAAATTTTAATAGCATCAGGTGTACAATATAAAGTGGAAAAAAATACGAATTCGTTATTATTACATGTATAAAGAGTAGAGAATCCAGTTTTTTCTCGGGCATTTAAAAAGCTAAAATCAAAAAGGAAAAAGGAAATTCCCCATCTGCTCAATAAACATTAGTAATTTTGCAAGTAAGATTTATCACAAAATGTCAAAATTACAATGGACGAGACAAAAATAATTTGTCACTTTTCTGTTCTGAGGCTAATAATACAACAAGGTTATCGGTCTGATAAGGATGATGCACTTTGTGAATTTGAGGCAACGTATTTACATGTATTTATTGTTGCTTTGTAACTTTAGATATGCACGTTACCCCTGTGCAAACACTTTCGAAGTATAATTAATAACACTCAATTAGAATGCGGTCGAGTCGATTTTACTCATATAAGGTTATATGTTCTAAACCATTTTTTAAAAAGTAAGTACCTATAAATCTTTAATGATAAATGAGGTTCGATTTTACTTGGAACCTTGTTAAAATTATCTTGCGTGAAAAATATTATCTTAAACATTTGAAAATCAGTTGAAGACGCCCTTTTTACAAGAAGCTGCAATTTTATGCATGATAAGGTCATAATTTTGGTCAACGCTTGGCATATCATTACGAGAGTGTTATATTTTCATCTTTTCTCTTTTATAAGTTAACCACCAGCAGTTTCGTTAAAGGGTAGGGCCAAAAATGGGTCAGCAATTAAAAATCTAATGCTTCATACATGCATAAGATGCAGTTCGTTATTAAAAATTACTTCAGTGTAATATTTACCTTATTGCAGACACTGTGGAATTTTCATTATTTGGGAAAATGATTTTCAAGTTAGACACATTATCTTGTATCTCGATATTTCAGCAATATGTAGAGTCACATTAGTAATGCGACATTACGTACATTAATAACAGTGTACTATGCGTCACAGGCTTGTTTTGAGTTAAATGATAAGCTCAAAATTGGATTTCCAACAAAATGTACTACTATAATAAGCAACTAGAAGCAAGCTAACCACAATTATTATTGAATTTTTGCATGACTGTAACTGCGAGATAAAAAGTTTCTTTTGTTGTAATGACTGTGACTGATATAAAATAACCACGAAGCAATAAAATATGCAAATAAATCGGGAAGATAATCCATGAAGATGCTTCAAAACGAAACAAAAAATGAAATTGTAATCAGACGTCTGCAGAAGGTAAAGGCTAATTGCCTGACTTTTAATTACATTTACTACATTTGCATAAAAGGATGCGATGCATCATTTTTGCACTTTGATTTTGAAAGAAAAGAAGTGCAGCTTGCAGTAAAAAATCTTTAAAAGGTAAAAACATCTCTTTGCTGATGCATGATGCTGTTCATAATCTGGTTCATTTGATTAGTTCATTATAGTTAATCGAATTGTATTGTGTGCACTTCTTCACTTTACCTTGAATATCCTTGAACAAATTGCAGAATTTTAGTTAGCAAACAAATTTTTTACCAATCAGAGAATCGAATGGAGAAATGTTTAATTTTAATTTTACAAAATGATGTGTAATTCAAAGAATCCAAATTTATTTCTTTTCTGCGAATCTCTCCAATTTGTTTTCACGTCCTTGACCGAATCGACCTGTAATATCATCATTGTCGTGTCATCAAGGAGAGCGAAAAGTGGAAACATTTTGTAAACTGTCTTTTTGAAGCCGTTTGAAGAAGAAAAGGAAAGTAAGAGGCACTTCATCTAAATATGACACAAGTACCTTCCATTAAATGCAATTTAGTCTTTGTTCTTTATCCATCATTTAATATGCACTTGCTCCCGATCGTGACCATTTAAAGATTATCTGTCTCCCCTTGAGCATTTTATTGTGTATGATATACATATAATAATTTTGTAACAGTTCCTCTTGATTCTTGATGTTCCTGTACTGAGTTATTTACAAGTTCAAAATTTTGCTTTCGATGCGTGCCATAATACAAGTAGACTTCAATTACAAGCATTATTTTGTAGACTCATTCATGGTCGTCATCTTTCTCTCTCATCCTCATTCTTTGTGAATGCAAAAACTTTGCCAACTCATGCATAAAAGAAACATTTCATTTTCAGTAATTAGATGACAATGTGAACATTAAATTATTATTGAATACCATTAAGATAACACCATACCGCACCGTAATGTTTATGTTAGGTTTGGTACACACCACATTTTCGAAATGGTTATTTAAATTCACTTTTGGATGGAATTTAGAACACCATTGATGGGGATCATTAAATAAAGAATACCTGGTAGAATAACAATAATAACGATAACAGTTATTGTAATATTTTCTGAAACTGAAGTGTCCTAATGAGATTGTTCCTCATACTGTCATTATCTACATATGTACAGAGACTCTGTTAAAGAATTGAATAATAAACTTTTCGTGATTATGATATGACTGATGGCCAATGTTGTCCTGTTTTGTCATTGACATTACTAATTGACTATGTCGAAATTGAAAACTGTTGATTTCCAATTTAATGGTTGTTGACGAATTTAATTAGGAGGTCCCAAATGATTGATTTATTTCTCAATTCATGGCTAAAGACCTGGAAGAAAAGGGAGGTTTCTTTATCAGGTTGAAGTTGCAGAGGATTTCAAAATGTATAATCAAATTACCAACTGAGAAATGTTTTAGGTAAACGAATCAAACATAAATCAAAGTGATGAAATTATTGTACAAATTAAAGTAATTTTTGTTAATTGGAAATTTTTAGCAGAAAAATGCTAATTCACAACGAAAAAGAAGCTAAGGTTAGTTGAATTCACAGGTGCACGCCTGCAAAGCAACTTTATCATGTTTCATTGAAATTAAAGAATCGTTTTATTTCTTGGACACATTAAAACCCATTTATATTCAAACTGCGTACAAAAAATCATCTTCACTCAGAGAATCAATTCATTTACATTAGCATAATGTTCCCATTGATCTTAAGATTCTGCTTAATAGGTATTTAACTTTTTATATTGTGTCGTCGGTGTTGCCGTTGCGTTGCTGTGATGTGTCCAAGTTTTTGGATAAAGTTTGGATACCTTTGTGTACATGCAATGAAACAACTTTGACTTGACCACAATATTTCAAATAAGTGGCACCATTAATAATTTTTATTGCTGCATCAAGCGTAGTACGGTAGAGTCAACATTAGCTTTAATGTTGTTAGTTTTTAGAGCTCAAGCAAAATATTAAAAGACACTTAATCATTCTGAAAAATAAAAACAAAGAAAACCGCTTGCAAAAAAATCCTTAATATTATATCATTTCCCAAGTATTACGTTTTAGCATTTTGAGTATTATTGAACTTGTTAGCGCAACAGTTCCAAGATCTACTCAATCCACTACATACTACGTTGTGATTGATGGTACATTGTCTGAGTGGCAGTCACTGACTCAACAAATTAGGTACATTAAAAAGAAAGTTATTCCCATATTTTTCCACTCTTCTTTACGTGAAATTAAATAAGAGTCAATGTCAAACCGCCCCAGAAGCATTAGAAGGCTTTTGCTGAAGTAGTAACAAGTCAAAAGATGTCAAAGATAAGATGAAAATAATACACACAGAAATACGTAAAGCATTTAAAGAGACAGATCCAATAGAAACTGCAATGAGTCTCTATGTACATGCATCTGATTTATCAATGTTGTGTGTTGTGTTTGTCTACTGCTGTCACCCAAATTTTCTAAGAATGTATCCAATTTCCCCAACAATATTAACCTTTCAACCTTTTAAAGATGGCGAAAATGCAACTTTGAGATTTACTTATTTAATGATTTTGTTTTCTGCTTTTCAGAGTTAATTGTGTTTTTTGTTAACGATGCTAATTTTTGAGATTTTTGAGAAATTCAGAAGCTGCTGCAATGCAATATGCAATATCATATTTTTATGATAATGATTATAACGACCATCATGGTGACTGTGCTAAAGAATCTTTTCTTTTAAAGCCCAAATAGTGACCGACGTTAAAAAGCAAAGAAAATACTTTAACGATAAAAGTGCAACAGTATTAATAATTACCAAAGAAAAAAATGAAGAGGAGTCCACATAGCCAATAACGCGCAGGCGCAGGACAAACAATAGTTAGATTATGCTGTATTATTTTTATATTGTACTGGCCTGCCGTGACCACAAGTAACTTGTGGTCCACAAGTATGCAATTTATTATTATATTTATCTATCATTATTATAAGCCTGTTGCACAGAGAATGCGTTTGTGTGGTTCACGTGTCTATAAGTCCATAAATGCTCGCATTTATTGTTTACTATTTAGTTTTGATAAGTTATTTGCAATTTTACCGCTCTATTCTTTGGGAATAATTTGGGTTTGGGACACGGCGGAAAGCGAAAATAGTTTCTTGTTTGGTGGTGGCAGTGCATAAATTAAAACAAGTGAAAATAATAATAAAAATGCAATCTCCATTTTGAGAGTTATGTTGGGGTCATATTTTTGTTAAATGGTCGTCGGCATTTGTAAATGTCATGATGATAAGATGAAAAGGGAGATGAAAGTGATTGATGAGTGACTTCTTTACAGATTCGCCCCATGAAATGTAAAATTATGATGACCTCGCCTCAGCGCATAGAGGAGAAAAATATGATGTCATAATGTGTCATGTGTCACAAAATAGGATCGGATATGGCATAGCCAACTAAAACATGAAAATAATGATAATGATAAGCATGAGATGGTGATAATTGTCAGAGAAAACAATACAATTTTACAACGGTGATAAAATGCGGAAATCTATTGCACATTTGATATTTTCAGGTTCAATTTGTCATTGAATTCAATTAGAATGCTAAATCAAAATAACACTTTTAGTAACTTCGTCGCATTGTATCTCATTCCGTGACAATGAAAAAGAGGATAATACGATAGAAAAGCAAGAGTACTCGAGTGGAATGATTATCGAAGCTTCCTTAAAAATTACGCACAAATACACAGAAAAATAATAATAAAAATGCGAATAGTGAAGAAGAGAGCAGCAAAGAGCATCTTCTTCAGCAGAGGACAATAATGTGGAAAATATATTGATCTCTAATTACCATCTCAAACCGAATATCATTTGGAATAAATAACGGTCCTTTGTGTGTAGATTTTAATGTGGAAGGCCTCTACTATATTTGACAGAGAATTGAAAAGACGTTCTTGGGCACTCATTTAAATAATGATATGGTTATTTTACTTAATTGGGGTAAAGGTCGTGAAAGAATATCCTACTCCTAATCTCCATTGCTAATCATTTTCTTTGATACATTATAAATATATTTATTACACAAGCATGCGTTTTTACACAAATCTAAATCTAATTCATTGAATTTAGCACATTACCAAAGCTGAAATTTTTTAGTATACATAAATAGTGTATGTACTTGCCTCGCCACTTGCCCAGATTTCAACAAATTCCCTCAGCCTAACCTTAAGTAATGAATGAAATCCTTGTTTCGGTGGTTTTGTCTAACTGTACTGCGACTGTTGCCAAATGCGGATATTAACTGCTTTGTATTTTTTGGAACTGAAAAAAAATAAAAGTAAGAAGTAAAGACTTAAATACTTACATTAGGTGTCATAAAATAGTTCAGACTGCAGAGCATTGTTATGATTACTACTTATGTTAGCTTATGCCTACTCTATCGACTCGGAGGTGCAGACATGCACTTATTTTTCTTCTTTTTTTTCCTCATTTTAGTTCAGCGTCTATTGATGTTCTTGTCGTTCCCACCTGACGTATGAAAATTATCTGGTCAAAATATTCACGAATTAATAATAGAGGAGACACCTCTCTTATTTTTAATTTGTCGCCCTTTATTTTTAATAATGGCTTTGCTCCTCTTCTCAAAGGCCAACTAGTAATGAAGTAATAAAATAAATGGGCAGACGAAACGCCACTGACAGCGTCCGCGGTCTTCTTCATTGTTACATCCATGGATATCAATCAGAAAAGTGGCATAGCATCCTTATTATCGTAATGACATCGATTAATCAATAGTGCTTCAGTTAAGCTTTTCTGCGGTCATTAATCAGGAAACTTGAATTGGTCCCATTTATTCTGATAAAACTAATAAAAATCTTAAGGTAATCTTGTACGTAAGCAATGTCTTTAATGTGGTCAGAGAATTTGCGAAAGCAAACGTAGACTTTTGATGTGTTTTTTATTTTTGTACCCAACTCACAAAAAGTGTGTATCAGTAAATTAAACGAGTTGCTGTTAGAAAAAATGAACCCGTCGCGTGCTACAAATAAATAATTTCCAAGTGTAATACCACTCAAAAGAATCTTGTCTAACAGAAGTACATTTTATGGAACAAAAGTCGTAATGTGGTAACTCAATAAATAAATGAGCACGCCGTAATAAACTTAAGATAAGATGGGTGGCAGGTGGCAGATAACGCCAAATTTTGGGCAGTCATTTGCCTCTCATCTCATCACATCTTCATTGAAAAGCATTGTTGAATGTGGTTTCTTGAGAGAAGACAAAATGACGCAGCGAGAAGATGACTTTGATCAAATTGACGATAAGAATTTTCAAATTAAGCAGAACACGAGACAAGTGAAAAGAAGAACCATCATCATAATCATCAACTGCCGTCGGCAGTGCCGACTTGACAATGACTGTGAATGTGAAGCAAACAAAACGTATTTTATGCACATATCTCAAAAGAAGATGACCCAGAAGCGATGAATGAAACAACAAGAAAATGGAATCACATCACACTTTTATTTAAATGGAGCCATTTGACTTACCATTACCATTTACGTGATTTTATTGGGCGAATTGTACAAATTTATACAGAGAAATCAAATAAAAGGAGCTGAGCAACGCAAGGACAGACAAGGTTACTTGCAGCAGAACGGCCTATTGTAAAACTATCCCCAACAGGAATGCAAAAGGGCTAGGCGCCTAACACAACAATTAAAGTTTATAAACACTATCTTGAAGCTAATTGTGACTTTTGCTGTTCACTTTGACTTTGCTTCACTTTCATTCTTCTTTTCAGTCTCCCCCACGAAGCGCTTCTATAAAATCATAGTTATCTTAGGAGTAGTAAAATGCATCCATCCATTTTATGACTATGCGGTTATTGTCTTGTCGTAGCCTGATGAAGCGTCTGATGACTCGCTTTTGACAAGGGACAACGTGTTAATGCCATGTCGCGACATATGCACTTGTCGACTTTGTTGGCCACACCAAAAAATTGTGCAAAATAAACTTTTTTGAAGAAATATGTGTAAAATAATTGCGATCCAATGTAAAAATGGAAATGGAGATAATAAAAATTATCATAAAATGATAATGATGGCAATATTTGTAGTTATAGCGTGTGTTATGATTTTCAATGCAACTCAGCTAACTTAACAGAATAAAAATTCAAAAGTGATTTGATTTACATAATAAAAATAGAACGCAGCTTGCTTGTCTTTTATAATCCCGCCTGCAATATAGAGCGCGATACATATCAATCGATGCGTCGAAAAACGCTTACTGGGTTGAAGACATTATGATAAACTTTATGATAAAAATTAATTTTGACGCAAAATTATAGCCGAAGAATTATTTTTATGTGATGTGAAATGAGGTGAGACAAAAGGTAGCATTTTAATTTTTAGGTTTTTAACAATAAAAACTTATAATTAGCACTATAATATTCATTATTTAGGCGATTGTAGCTGTTTTTACAGTGGTGATAATTACAGGGTGAACGAGCCAGTCTTTTATGAGACAATGGGTGACAATGTGCAAATTGAAAATGGGATGATTTTATGTGGATCTACCTCATGTGGAGAATCAACTTTGCATCAGAATTGTTTGGATCAGAATCTAAATGGTAATTTCTTTTAATTTTTGCGGCCATCCACGGCAAGTTGTGGTCCCTTTTTAAGGGTCCTGATTTAATAAATAAATGAAACAAAATTGACATTCTTGTTGACGAATAATTTTAATTTAAGGTACATACCTAAATATTTTGCTTTTTGGTGGTGGCTTTTTGTTTGCTGCCTGCTGCTTGTGTAGTCTTTCTTTTTCATTTTCCGATGATAGTGCAATCCACACGTACTTTCCAAATTGTAGGTTCATTCTACGATGTTGAGTTATTTTTATTAACTCCGGAGGTTACCCGCGCGCGACACGAAATATTACTGGGTGTGAAAATTCGCGTCGCCAATAAAGCTCAACTAATTGGAAATCGAAACAATTGAAAGGGTTAAGTCAGTTTAAATGAATGGGTAGGACAGTAGAGTCTAATCAAGCAATTAAACGATTAAAAATATTTAGATTCAGTGTTATTAATTAAAATACAAAAAAGTCAGATTCTTGTGAATAACGTCAGAGAATGCAATTGATGAGACCAGCTATAGCTTTGGTACTGTACAGTACTACTGTTATATAAAATACTCGGGTTTAAATTAACAATAATTTATTCTCAACTGATTCTTGCTGACCAATAATATTACATAAAAATTATTAATTTAATTTTTTAATTACTGTCAAAAGAAATATTTTGTAAATGTAAAAACAAGCAAGCTGATAGCTTTAAACATGCAAGCATTCATAACTACCCGTCTTTATGAGCTTTTCTTATTTGTTTTCTTTTGCCATTTTTTAAATGTATTGCGAACGATCTTTTAAAATTTCCGTCTCCCTTTTATTGTTGAGCGTTTGACGATATTTCGAGATAACGATAACGCCCAGACCGCCAGCTCAAAAAATTAAAATTGAATGAAATTGAACTTCACCTCGTAGTTTAAATAATCGCTTTTGAAGAAATATTTATAACCTGTGGTCAAAAAATGATGGAGCAGCGGCAATGCGACAGGTAAGTGCTCAAGTAATGGTAATGATAATCTATGAAGTAAACGCGGGCTATTTTGCCTCTGAACCTTAATTTTAATGCAGAGTTGCTCCTTCTCAGAAGAATTTTTGCCGTCATCCTCAACTACCAATAGTTTAACAGACTAATGCAAAATGTTGCAATAATGTAACAACTCGATGAAGCGTGGAGCAATGTCTAGTTCATCTCATCTTGAAAACGACATCTCTGTGGTTCCCCTAAAATAATTTGATGTCGTTCGTTGGTCGTGACTCTTTTAAATGGGCTTATCATATCAACTTGGTAAAGTTGTATCTTAACATTTTACACTAATTCCTAACCACAACTGCTTGATGCCAAAAATTATGACTGACAATGAGCGAATCAAATTCATTAACTACGCATGCAACAGTTAATTCACCATTTCGATGGGCCGCTCAACATAATGATGTAGAACAAAAATGTTTCAACTTGAGGAAGAATCTCTGGTCAACGTGGTCATCTTTAATGAATGTTATTTATTGTAGTTAAATAAATTCACGTAACTTGAGTTTTAAATTTAAATTAATAAACTACAGGCATCTACTAATAGATTGTTTTCTTTGTTCAAATGGGATTCATAGCAGTCTATTATTGTAAAGTGTCAAGTGTCAATTGATATGTCAACCGATTACGATTAAAACACGCTACACCTTTCCAATGCGATTGCAACACATTAATTTAGACATGATGGGCTAAAAGCTAAAAGTCTCGGATAGTTTTACACCTTTTGGAGAATAAAGAATGCGTGAGTGGGTCATTTCGGATGAGTCATGAATTATGAAATGAAGCTGAATACGAGTTGAGTGCTAAACGTTAACCCTTTGTTTAATTTTTCAGTTGATAGTTTATGTGAGTGTTGAATAAAGGGAAACAAAGAGTCGCTTTTGTTAATGTTCATGTTATTCATAACGTGACTGTTATTATGTTCATAATAAATATGAGGATGAAGACAGGTTTTGTTTCGGAAATCAGACGACGACTTTGTCAGAGTCGTGATGAAAAGATGATATCATGATTTGCCAAATTTTTATGATTAATGACAAAGAAAAATGACAGTTACAATATGCGCATCCACTTTTCTTTAGCTTTTGTTTTCTTCTTTCGTTGTACAAAAAAATGCATTACAGCATGGCGTTACAGGCGTCATACGTGCAATGGCGCTGATGTGAATATGACAGAAATGCAATTCAAAGTGCCATTCCATTATTGCTTGCATTTTTTGTCTGTGGTTAGGTTAATTGCAATGTGTCATCATCGTGTCATCGTTACCCTGTCCGTTGGAAAAAGTCACTGTTTGGACATCATGAGTAGGAAACAACCGGGATTTGACAATTGTTTAATTTCAATAAATTATGATGACAGTAAATGAAGCAAGGTCTTGACAGAAAAGGATAAATATACATAGAAAAACCTAAAAATTTAATTTGTATTATTTATCTTTTACCTAATTTGACTGCGTTTAATAATTTAATTAATTCAAACAACCTCGTATTTTTTTTCAATCTTATCGTCTCATTCTTGACAGATTAATTTCATTAATTAAATAATGCTAATTGCAGCAACTAAAAGTATGAAAATTGATATTTTTGGTGTTTCTAATAATTGCTTATTTTTATTCCTAAAAATGTTGTCCTAAAAGTATTTAAATTTGACATTGATGGTGAAATGGTCAACTTGACGCTCTAAAGAATCTAGAATTGCGTGCGGTTTGACCTGTTTTTACATCTTCTAATGTAAAAACTTCTCGTTTTCATGTTCATTCTTTTTTTAAAGTACGCATTATGTGCTCGACCAAATGATAAACTATCAACCCAAGGAATTCACAACGTGACACTCTTTTTATGTGATTTTGGTGAAATAAAATCAATTCTGATTTTTATTTAGAAGCTATCACATTTCGCCACACGATTATCGCTACACGAATCAAGCCATAAATATATTATACAAAACAAACTCATTTTTCTTTTGAAAAAAGTTATGTGGAGTGATGACCATAAAAATTGTTAGTTTCTTGTACATTATTGTTAGAATTGCTAAATATTTATGTGTATATGCAAATTCTTATATGCTATTTAAATTCCAATTGATTGTAATCTTTTGATTTGATGGTCACTAGTCACTGGCACTCAATTAGTGCTTGCATCCTAATTTCTTGTAACCCAACAATAATAGCCACTTTTCTTGATCCATTTAATTTAAGTTTTGAGCCAGGTAAGACGTACATTGAATAAGGGTCTATATTATATTTGATTCCGATGAAGAAGTCCTGTCCCGATATTTGCATGAAGACTAGACTGAATCCTGTTTTATTTAACATTTTAAATACTACACTTCATGTCGGTAAGTCGGGAAATTCTACAATTTGTACATGCGGCGTCTATGGATTGGAAGCCCTCTATTTTACGGCTGGATCGGATTGATGATTTGCAATAGTTTTTCCAAAAGTTTAAATTCCACCTCCTGAAGATAACTCAAAGATATTTAATGGGGTTATTTATAACGCGCAGAACTAATATATAATGTAGAGTTTATATGACGAATGGACAAGCATGATTTGATTTTCATCTTCAAATCATCCTTTTCTTTTTCCCTCTTTCAATTTTTGCGGTGTGGACACCGTATCATTAATTATGACATACGAGGTGCTTCTTTATTACATTGTAAACTGGATTTTTTAATGACGTACATAGCATATGTATGTACATATCTTTAAATTAATAACGCATCTTCTCCACTTAATCACAAAATGAATGTCCACTTTTCGTATTGTGGACGCACAATATCTCAAGAAGAAGAAGACGCCACAGCTCATGCCCTTTACCTGCTTTTGCTTTGCTTTTATCAATTATCAAACAAAACAACTTTGAAAATTGCATGTTTAGCATTTTTAGGATTGCTTATCAATGGCATGGAATGGAACACATAAGGTGGCCACATAGTCATTATTACATATTATTTGTCTACCTCCGATGTGGTCATTAAATGATGGGATGAGCATATCATGATCATGCTTTTCTTTAAAAACTATTACTTTAAGCTTTATTCTTGTTTTTATTATTTTTATGACGGTTAATTTAAAAAACGAGTCGAGTTTATAAATATAAACTTTAAGGTTTATATTATTAGTTGTAATCATAGCGTGTTTACACGCTGTGGACACGTTTTATATCGTTGTGGACAAAATTTTGTGAGTGTGGTCAATAATAATGTCTGCAGTGTTATGCATTAAAAAGTGGTAGTAAGGTCATGACTGTAACCTCTGCAGTTTGTTGTGCTATGTTGCAGGTTAGTCATCAACTTATAATAATCTAACAATAGCCAATTTAGTAATGATTATAAAAAATTAATATGAATATGAATATTATTATGAATACGAATACAAATTGGATGACTTAATTGTGATGAAATACTTAACGTCTTCGATGAAGAATGCACCAGACGACAAACACCACAAATTTATAATCTCAGAATTGTATAAAAAGGTCGGGTCATCGCAGGCTTCTCAAACAGTCTTGTGCCAGAGGATCATCAAGCGAAACAAAAATACAATTACCAAGCTTTCATCAACGGGTAATCCGAAGCGAGATCAATAAAAACACCGAAAATGAAATCTGTGAGTTCCTAACTGTTTCCACTTCGGGATATTTACATCATTTGTCGCTAATTATTAGTTTTATACTGTGTTACTCCGTTACGAAAGATAATGTGTATCAGGGCAATTTGTGACTACTCCAGTGCATCCGCTAAACTAAGATAAGCAGTATTAATTAGCCAAGCGTATTACAAAGTTGATTTGTGATTTTGTTTTCTATTGCAGTTTATCGTTTTGTGCCTCGTAGTTGTCCCAATCTTGGGAAAGCCCACTCCAGACGAAGGTTTAAAGAGAAATTATAAACTAAAGTGTTAATACTTATTGAATAGAAAATTTTCAATAAATGTATTTTTTAAATGTCTATTTAATAGGAGTGCTTATAATTAGATCTGAGTCTGAGAACAACGGTATTAAAATATATTACCAAACTTATCGATTGACATTGTTTTCACTCAAGACACGTTTAAGTAATTTCTCTCACTTGTCTTACATTGTCTATAGGAGATGGAGTGTACCGCTATTTGTACGAGACTTCCGATGGGACTCAGGTTGAGGAGTCAGGTTATCTCAAGCCAAATGGTGATGATGAGCCTATTCAAGTGGCGCAGGGGTCATTCCAATATTTTAGGTTCAGCATAAACAAATTTTTAATTAAGATAGATTAAGTTTTTTATTATCCGTTTTTACATGTTCATAACCCATTTTCATTGTAGCCCCGAAGGTGAATTGATCCGTGTTGAGTACATCGCAGATGAGAACGGCTTTCAACCAAGGTATTTTTATTAATTTTTCCATCATGTATTAACATAATATGTTTTTACATGAAACATACCTTGCTTTCAACCTAGCGGTGCCCACCTTCCAACACCACCAGCTCCAGGAATTAATGGAACTCCTAGCGTAGGTACCTCTGCGGCACCTGCTGCTCCGGCCGGAAAGGCTAAAGGAAAAGCTCGCGGTTAAGCCATTGAAGCAATACTAAGCTTCTAAATTTGATTCTCAAAATTTATCCTCGATCCCTACAGTTTACCTTGAATTAATGAAAATGAACTATATTTAACTATATTCTTTATTTCTTGTAGAAAACTATGCGCTTTGTAATATTGTAATAAATCCCCAAAATTTTACTTGTACCTTAACCGTTCTTCAAACAAATCTATAAAAATATTATTTGATCTTTAAGTTTGTATGTAGAAGTATATACGAATTTCTATTTTCAAAAATATGTTGTTTGCATTGTGATGCACAATTCAAGAAATTAGGTATTTGAGCCGATTGTAATTAAATTACTTAGTCGTATTTTATGTTACCAATTTTAACATGTGTATTTTCACCAGGTGAGAGAATATTGAACATTATGAGAATGTGAACTGTTAGATAATAAATTGTACCAAATTTTTTAAACAAAATCCTCTTAATGACATTCTGCATTACTTGTTTTGCAATTGTAACAGCAACAACATGCTTTTCATTTTACGAACGTCCATCATCAAATCCTCATAAACAACAAGAAACAATCAAAAAGCATTTTTCTCCTTCTAAAACTGGTATAAAAAGAACTTCCGGTTATCCTAATGAAAGTGACAACTTTTGGACCGAAAGATATTGCGTAAGCTCAATCTTTGAGGTTTTCATTTTCTTATATCCATAATTCATAATTCATATTTATTACATCGTTTGAGCCTCAACTTAAGTTCAAACCTTGAAACGGAATTAATAAAATAAAATGGCAATGGCAAGTGATTTTTTAAATTGCAAATTAACGGTAATTATTTGCTGTGTATAAATGTTTCTGCTAGACAAAGGTGAAAGGTGAACCATAGCTAACAAGAACTGAATTGCAAATTGAAATTTTTTAATAGCAAATTGTTACGAGGTATTTACTGAAGAATGCTCGTAAAATGTAAATTAGAATGCGATGATCTTCACCTTTTGCCACATCACATCGTTTTACAGCAACTGACAATAAAGATTGTAATGGGCGAAAGAGTGAATTTGAAACTGACTTTTGTCAGGTGTCATCGTATGTCATAAAATAAGTGATTTTCAAGGTGAGTCAAAAATAGTGATTGTTGCATGATGACTTGTTGACAAAAGTCAACGAGATGCCAAAATATTATTCAATTTAACAATCTCACCTTAAAATTTCAATTTCTTGCGAAGAATTCCTTGCGAACTAAAATATCACACTTACCATTAGCATGAACGAGTCAACCTAACCTGCAACTTTACACATTGCTTTGCTGCATGTCATAATAATGATCAAGTCATGATGTAATTGAAGTATTAGATTTATAATGGGGGTTGGAAGCATGGGCCTGGTGTTTTCATCGAGGATCCCTAACAAAGGCAATGTGACAGCTAAAGCGACAGGTTCGTGATCAAAAGCGGATCTTGCAATTCATTTTTATGCTTTTTAGCCTGAGTAGATAATAATTTTATTGACGCCTTGTTTTGTAGTGTGACCACATTAGCATCATACAAGAATAATATTACAACGATGATGGTTAAAAATTACTATAATTATTATAAATATGATGAATGAAAACAATTATAATTATATTAAAACTACTTTTAAAACGTAAATTATGGAGAGTTGTATTTTTCCAGGAATTTGAAATTCCCTGAAAACTCGTAAAAGTTTTCGGGGAAATAAATCAAAATAAATCATTATTATGGGTGTTTTAATCCATCACTATCACAAAAGTGATTATCTTTCTTACATGCTACATCCGGCTTATTGTCACGTCACATCTTCTTGTCTAGGATAATGGGTCAAACATTAAAATTAAAATTTCAAACTCCAAAAGTTAAGCTTGTCAAAAGACGCTTGCATAGTCCATGTTGACTCATATACGTCACTTGTTGCCAACAAACAGGGGGTGATAGATGTGAACACCATAGTGTCATCAAAATATGAATAATGTGATGTAATGGTGTGATCTTAAAGTAAAAAAATAATCCATGCATTGAATTGGCATTGTCATGCATATTTTGACTGTCATTACATTAATTATCGTTAAGTTATTACATAAAAAAAGTAAGGGGAATGTTGCAAGAATGAAAAATTTTAAGATGATGGGTAAAATCTTTTCAAAATGTTTGCTCTTTTTTGGCATTAAAATGAAAAAGAAACGTGTGTTGTATGGAATTCTGAATGTCTCGCCTTAAACGAGAAGTGTAAGTGAGCGACCAAATGATTGAATTGCGATGAGTGAGACTTGTTTGAAAATGTTCCCTCAGATTCAGTGGCCAATAATTCATTGCCAAAAATACAATTCAGCAACAATCAGTGAATCACTGCGGGACTGAAGATGAGGACAACTGGTTGCGTTGTGCTCCTCTAATTTATCGTAATTTAATGGGTCTTTTTTTATTGAGTAATTAAGATGCTGCGCTGAAGCTGAAGCATGTAATAATGAAATTTCCAGAAAACCAATAAATATATTATAAAGATCATAAATGAATATGAAAATGAAAACAAGTTTACATTTTTAAATTTAAATTTTGAAAAAATATTTACGACGCTGTTTTGATTGCCTGTATGAAAAAGATAACTACCATAAAGTTAGAAGGAGTTAAACATTTTCTATAAAGCAATTACTGGTAATAGAGAGCTCATACTCATGCCCACAAAAAGTGTTTATTTATGTAGTTAATTACAAGTTTAGTTTTGATTACAAACGTGCAATTATCAAATCTAGGCGGAGTCGAGACTCGAGACGACACAGAAAGGATCAAAAACCGACCGACGAAGACTTTATCAGTCGATCACCCTTTTGTCTTTAAGAATAAAGAAAAAACTGCATAAAAAATCTCCTTGATTTTTTGCCACTGTAGAATTTCAATTTTGAAGTTGTTTGCAACCCGCTGACTTCATTGCTGTTCTTTTGATAGCAAATAGCATTCATACCACCATACGTCACTGCCACCACCATGTGCCCACACAGTTCTCTTTTTGATAACACGATTCACCTGAGCCTTTTAATTTTCTTTTTCGCTTAATTAATGCAAACTGGGTGATTTACATGCATTAATGACCACCATCATCATCATCATGTTTATCAAAAAGAGCCATAAAAAAGTGACAAAATACTAGACAAGTGGTAAATGTTTAATCAAATTGATGCTTTTTTGCTCATTCATGCTATCAGCTTGTCGACCATGTCTTTTTCAGAAATGTAGATAAAAAGAGACAAGAAGACAGAAAAAATATGGGTTGCGTATTTCTAATCTACCTACACGCACGCAACTTTGGTGGACGGAATTTAATTTTCTATCTCTGTGTAATTAGTACAAGATAAACATCTATGGCCGCTGACCACGTGGACAATCTTTTTCTGTTATACGTTCAAACGGTTTAATATAATTGCATTTGACATTGTTGAAACGTTTTTTATGCTTAAGGCAATAGATATTGACATGGTTTGACTGGCTTCATTTTTCCTGATAAAATTATAATGAGAGATTAAATGGAAATGAATTTATTGTAGATAGTTTCACTTTTATTCACTACTGCTGCCACTAGATTTTGATGTTAAAAATTGGAAAAGACAAAAGGTGCAATTAAAGTTTGAACCAGCATGATCACGATATAAATGATAGGCAATAATCATTTATGATAATGACTTTTATTGAGATTAATTTGACAGAAGGTACGAAACTAAATGTGTGGTATTCACTAATAAAGTAAATATTTTAATAGCGTTTATATGTAATGTGTACATTATGTCAGTGCTTATCTAAATAAGGGCTAATTGCGGAGAGGCATATTTTTTTATTAACTCATGTGAAATTCAATATCATGTAGACAAGACAAACTGAAATAACAATTTCCTGACAACCTCGTCCAGGGCTTCAAATTGTGAAAGAAAGGGGGATTTGGTGGTGTACGTTTAGTTTTTGGGTCAGATTTGAGAGGAGAAGAGATAATTTACATAATAGCAAGAAGAATCGCAATCCTTAAACAGGCAGTTAAATGAGTTGATATCCCTTCTGTTTCTTAAGTTTTCTTCAGGTAGAAACGTGATGTCATTTAAAGATTTCAATATTTTTTGAATTTGTTACACAAAACTAGACACTCATGTTATTGTGTTTGACTACTTTAAATTATAACGCTAGATATAAATGAATTCTAGGAAACTCATCAGCAATCAGGACTAAAGGTGGTAGAAAGGAAACTTTTTATCTCTTCGTCTTCCCTACCACTTAAAATATTTGGAAATCAAAAATAAATTAGTACATAAATTATGCACTCCGTGAGTCGAGCCGAGAATCAAGCCAGGCAGGCGACTGAGGACTGAGGCTGAGTCAGAAAATGAAATGTGCTACATAGAAAAATTTCTTGAGGGGTACGTATCAATATAGTAGCGGAATTACATCCACATTGAGACTAAAAGATTAGGTCATGCAATGCCACATCATGTCATGGATGTTGAAAATGAATCATGAAAAAGACTAGCTGCTGTGCACAAAAAATCTGTAAAACCCATGATGATAAAACAAACAAAATGCCAAAATGAACTCCTTTAATTTATCATACTACACAAAATTTGAGCACCAATAAATTGAACACATCATAAATAAGCAAACATTTAACCCTTGGGGGATTGGATTACTTTTGGGCGTTCGATATTCTGTCAAGTCAAAGATAATGATGATGTGATGTTACGACTATGCTGTTATTTTTAATTTTACTTTGTTCGACATCGAAGGGTTCACGAACACGATAATTCTATGTTATTATTGCCACTCGTGAAAGTGATGCTGAAGACGTTAGAGTGAACAACATTATTTATTCGATGGGGATTTTGGAAGCGTGGACATAGAGTCAATACGGAATTTAGTAAGCAATTGCGGACGAATGAAGACGACGCGACCCGACAGACAGTAATGAAAAAAGTGTTCTCATTTCTTTGCAGGTTGCTTCCCATTGACCGCGTAACTCAATAACAACAATAATAATAAATGATAACGTCTCAAAATAATTATGGCTATGACTCACATCACCCAGAAAGTTGTAGTTTAACAATGAAAGGCTCACATTTTTTTTATTCAGCCACGAAGCAGATAATTGAAAATAAAAATCAATCTGAAAATTTTGTTCAATAAGGGAAGAAGGAATTTATTAATGTTTACCTATTTAATGACACTAAAGAATAACAAAGATTACTATTAGATATCGCAAGATCATGAGCATGGACAACTTTCAGTTTTATATCTGATTATTTTTGTAATGAAAATCAATGAAAATCTTATTGTAATGACAAGGGACAAGTGTTTATTAGCATAATCTCTGCTATGAGTTTGGCGATGCGGTGTTCTTGGTGCCATTGGTGGTGACTTGCAAAAACGCTACTTTGCTCTTGTTATTATTTTTATGTTGCAATTTAATTTGCATAATGGAATCAAGATTACGGTGGGTGGATCCCGTTATGGAGTGAGAGAAAGAGCGATCACAGATAACCATGATTAGCATTAATTTTTCTCTATGATCATTTTTTGCATCTTGCAATAATTGTTTTAGATTGCATCTTGCTCATCTACTAATCTTGCTGGCGGACTGCGACTGAATATTTATGACAGAAATGACAGAGAAGAGTAGTGAAAGAATTTAATACGAATGAAGGTTGCCGATGGATGATGCCTGCTCTCTGTGAACTATATTTAGTGCTCATTATTTTATGGGGTGCATTTTACGCATATGCAAAATTACCATTTATTACGAATCTACCTTTTGAAATAAAATTATCACACCGTCACAAGGTAATGCATCGTTGTCGTCATCATCGTAAAGTAGGAGTGGAGATGCGCTGCGCTATATTATATTATAAAATCCAATGGCAATGATAATGAGTGAAACTGAAAAAAAAAATCTCGCCAAAGTAGACACAAAGCAATTATTGCAAAAATGCATTATTAATCTCTACTTTACTTAGTTATTCATATTTTTGTAAACTGCATTCGTTACCTCAATCAAATGAGATGAAATCAAAACTCACCAAAAACGTTAGTCATATTCAAAATGAAAATTTAGTGCATTTGTTCGAATATTATGAATATTTTATCGTTTTCTATACTTATTTGGCAAAAAGCGAAATGCGCCCTAAAAATCAATTTACATTTCATTTTGTCATATATCAACAACCTTCTTAAGAGGTAAAGAAATTGAGAGAATTTTTATGTTGATTGTGAAACAGAGTTCATTCGGACATTTTTGGTGCTTGATTTTGCAAACTGTTGAACTGATTAATAAAACCTTTCCCATGGTACATTGAAAGGTGGTCTTTCTGACCTGGTTGCGAGAAATTCAGTAAGACAGTCTAATTATGATTAAAGTACTGGTACCTTAAACTGGTATACAGATGACCTATTTTATTTTATTATAAATTATAAAGCAGCAGTCTAGACTCTTGGGTTCGCTATTTTTAAATGGTCAGCTAATATTAAATCATAAAATTAAACAACCCCTAAATAATTCACGGATAGGGTTTACGCTGGCATTGCACCATAAAATAAACTTTTATATTATGCAACAAAACCAGTTGGACGTCATGGAGCACATCCATTTGTGTGTTTGGGGATTTGATCGCAGGGAAGGCACTCATCGGAGATTGTGACCACACAGTGAATCAACAGGGAACCCACGACTGACTAACAGCGGCGTTTTGTGATTTGTGAGACGCGTACAGTAATTTTAATAAATGAGTAATGTTTTCGTCGAAATAGTACCTAATTTGTTCATTAAACGCTTTTTATGTTTTCACCTAAAATATTTTTGCATATAAAAGTATGGTATAATCATAATTGCAATGGTAAAGAATAAATTACAATCGCAGCTTTTTACTTCGCGACACCCTCCTGCGAAGTTTCTTTGGATGGCTACTGTGACTGTGCCCATTATTTTCTATTGCTTTCGAATAGCAGCGACAGCGCACATTTCCAGGAGGACATAAGCAAGGATTGTTCCATGACCAGGCGACGAACCCAGGCGGATAAGGGGATCGTTTCGTCCGTTTCCTCAGATTTACTGGAGTGACAATCTCGGTTTTGACTTCAGTCATACCTTGATTATCTTTCCCGATAACTTCGTCTTCCTCGATCTTTTGACATAAAATATACAAAGTTTATTCATCAAGATAACCGGTAATATACTAAAGTGGGTGTTATTGTTTGGTAAAAGTGTCAGACGAGGTTTCTAAACGTACTAACCAAGTTAATGTGTCTGAGGAATCTGGTATTAGCGGGTCCGACGTGTTTTGGCCATGACTGTTTCGAAATAGATTAATCAATATATGAGCAATAACGAATAAAATGGGTAAGAATCAATCCAATTTTAAACATATTTCCACGTACTTTAAATTGGGGTGATAAATAATTTGGATTTGCAGCAACAGAGACGCTTCCTCCAAAGGCGGATATAAAACTGGCAGCCGTCACAATGTAGAGGAATACCAATGAAGGGGTCAGCAGGTGGCGTAAGATGTGGCCCTGATTCCGCTTATGTAACGGTCTCAGAAACATTTTAAAGTTTTGATTTGAATTTGATATAAGTTTATTGGAATGTTGTTTCAGTGAAATCAGTTTAATGCGCCGCAAATGGTAATCAGATACGATATAAACCTCAATTTTGTTTTCGCATGCGATTTTATATTTTAGAGGTAGTTATTTTTGGAGCATGTGGAACAAAATGGAAATTGCTCTAAACACAAAGTGAACAGGAGCAGGAGTAATAAGAGTAAACAGTTTTGAAAGGGATGTTGTTAAATTGAAATCAGCACAATCATCAGATAACTCAAAGTTCGAATTTAATCAATAAAAACATGTTGGGCAAAAGAAAAATTTCCGATTTGTTTACGTATGTATGTACATCAACGAAGGAAGAGTTACTGTTGAAGATGGCGATTAAACGAAACTGGCTGCAATTAAATTCGACTCCAGTCATTTTTATTCGTTGCTCTTTACTCTTTCTTCGTCTGAAACTTATTGTGTACAAATGTATTTTTAAATTAATAAATTAATTTGTCATGTTTCAACAAGTTATTGTACTGGAAAGTTCAAAACATTGATTGATGCAAAGATAAGGCGTGTTTACACAAATTGATGTTAAATGTAGCAATATAATTTTATGGCAATGGGCCGATTTTTAATGGGTAGGCGGAGGTTGAAGTTGAAATGTCATCAAAAATATGCTTGATTTTATATTCACTTTGTCAATACACTTTGTATTGTGTGAACACTCTGCATCTGACTCAACTTTCTTATTAAATGTTCCAGCATCTTGTATGTATTAAAACTTGCATTTTTCTCGGGCCTTACAGGTGCCTGTAGTACCAGTTTAGTTTCCTTTCCAATTAAGATGAACCATTTTTATTGTGCTGTGACCCAATTAACCTTTAAGTGAACCAAGTTCATGCACTTAATTGAAGACACTTTGACCAGGTTGGTCAGATTAAGTCTTAGTAATATGCTAATGCACACGCTGAATAAACCAATTTTTACTAAAATCTCTAGTTTTCGAATTTGTTGTTATCTGAAAACAAGAAAAATGTATGAAAAGTAGAAAAACAAGATGATAAATCCAAGCAAAACATTTGATAAACTGTCATCATGCATAACTATGATTATGATACGACGATGCTGATGACGGTTTCACTCCACACGTAGATTATCTCGGATCACAATAAGTTTGGAGAGATGACATCTTGGCTCAAAGATAAGAATAAAATACTTCTGAGATGAAAAATTTTAGTTGTATTTTTTTCACCTCGTGCCATACTACGGTGTAAAAATGTCTAAATTTTTCCCTATATTAATCAAACTTTGGATGAACTGGTTTGAATTTTTAATTAAAATGCTTTGGCCAGTCTGGAAAGCACGACTTCTGCTGATGATAGACAATCAAGAATCATGAATCATGATTGATGACATAACAAATGCGAAAACAATTTGTATGTCATAGTAAGTAAAATAATCTCTGCTGAACTTCACTGTGGACGACCGGCTTTTCTGGAGATTCTGATTGCAAACCTGCCTGTCTTGTCTTGTCACCAGGTTAAACTTGTCACTTTCGTGATCACCTCCACCTCAAGATCGAGAGTCCTCCAAAAGTGCAACCGATCATTTTCTGCATAGAAACTGGATTCACCACACGTTAAAATACGATAAGGAATTAAATCTTAGATTGGCTAGACTGGCCATTTTTATTATTTTTCATTTTTTCCTGTTACTGGAACAAACCACCTTACAATCCTTAAAGATAATTAATTCAATGTAACTCAATACTTACAGTATTACAATTGTTAAATTCTAGTTTATAAAATTAAGAATATTTCTGAGATCAATGTAGAATGCGAAAAAGAAAGTTAGGTTAATAGTTTTTGCGCACATAAAAAACTTAATCTTGAAAATATTGGCTAAAATCATCCTTCAGTCAAGTTGCACGGACACATTTCTTTAAAATTCTAATTGTCTTCATTGAATTCATCTGAACAAGAGTTTTTGTGGGAGGGGTCGTTATCTCCGCGACGCCATTGCAAAAACGCAAGTTGTTTCAAAACAGTCATAATTGTACAGGGAGCATCCCATGCAACGACTACAGTTGCAAAATGTTCCTTCGCCACAGTTCGAGCCCCGAAAACGTTTATATTTACACATTTCTCCAGGACCCTATAAAAAATAAAATAAAATCATTTTATTACTTCTATTACTCAATGTGAAAATTATTAAAGAAAATTGCAAATACAAATGAAATTACCATCGCGCATGATAGTTTCCCACAGACATCTCTCGCAATGCCGAAATTGCATCCAGTTGGTTCCGGCCATCCATTCACGGGTGGATTGGGGCAACGTGGCTCCCTTCTCTGTGCTTTCACCTCGCTATTTTTACAAAGAGATTTGTTTTAGCTTTCTACATTTTACTTTTCCTAAAGATTTTTAATTGATATAGAAAAGTTTCTTACGTTTCCAGACATATGAAGACGAGGAGAAGAACGAGGAAAACCTGCCTCGACGAACTTGGCATTTTTGTTCAAAAATGGAGATCAAGTTATAAAAGATGATTCTTTGTTGTGCTGAGAGTGTCTTGCTCACCACTGCCACTTTGTGCGAATCACTACTTGTCGTGTGGCCATTTATGCTGGCATTTATATAGTGAACATGTGCACACTTTGGACACTGCTGCACTACTTTACAAATCTGCTCTTGTTTTCCAACTCGAAGTTACTTCCTTTCCAAGTAATAAATAGCTTGGGGTTAAGATGAGACGCAGTCCAAATACTAGTAGCTTTCTTTTCTAGGCTTATCAATTCCTTGGAATGCCAATCACAAATTATTATTGCAGTATTAAAGATATACCAAGTATCCGGTAATCTTAATCTTGATGATGAGCGTACAAGACTGATGACGTTGATGATTGTTGGTCATTTCTCTCATGAGTTTTAATCTCATGGGAAACTCATTTGGACAGAGTCAAGACGGAATGAGGAAAAGCGAGCGTCTTAGCCACAAAGAGAAAACCCTGAATCAGACTGCATCGAACCTTCAATTTGCTCCTTCCATTTTATATGGACACATTTCGCTAACGAGTATGGAGAAACATGGTTCTCCACATCTCCATCATAACTTTCACATGTGGTTATTCTCATTTTCGCGTTTTGATTTTCTTGCAATGGATAAAGGAGGACGTGTGTCCGTCCATTAGAAGACATTGTATGAAAGTTTATCGATAATAAGAGATAACTAACACTCACGTTCACGAGACATTCAATTATGGGGTGGTAACACAAGTTAAAGAATCGTACTTTACTCTGAGGAATGTGGCGAAAGATCAATTTTAGTGGACATTCTGCGTCCAGCTGATTCTTTCCAGGATGAATAATTAGAAACGCCCAAGTGGCTCACTGTCAAGAGCCAGTTTTTATCGGTTTGTGACATTTACGCAAACAACACCTTTAGATGATAAATGATAGTTATGGTCATTCCCTTTTTCCTTCCATAGCTTTCTTTTAAATGTCACCAAAAAAATTAATAATACATATTCAATAACAAAAATTTATGTGGTATTGGAAAAGTCATGTCCAGAAGGCAAACTCTGGAGTTAGAAACCGTAATCTATAAAAGTTTAATCAAGATATTGGACAAAATAGCACGCTGACGCTGAATGTCAATAGAGAAATTATGCATTAAATTAGGTACTTAAAAAACCGTAATTAAAATACATGAGAGTGAGGACGCAGAGTAAAAGTTGGCCTTTGGCCATGCAGTTCAATTATTTTTATGAGAAGCTTTTAAACTTGTTGTTGTGATTTCGTGATATAATTTTAATTATTAATAATTGAAAGAAAGAGCCTGCTGATATTTGATTTGATTGGCTGCGTGTGTTTGCTACTAAATATAGTTTTAAAAATTAAATGTGTGGACAGTTTATTTTATTACGAGCTATAAAATTTTAAGTTCTTTGAAAATTCAAGGATCAGTGCAAAAGTTAGGTTATTATACAATACTGCAGGAAAAAAGTAAGTGTACAAGAAAAAACATTAATGATAATCAATCAATCAGCTAAATATGCAAACCTGCTATGATTTTCAATGTGGAGTGGACATTATATGTATCTACTTTTAAGAAGGAATTGAATTTTTATTAGTCACAATTGACGATCGCTATGATTGTGCTGTTACCAACCTGTTCCAAGTGAAGCTTTGATCTTGGCTTGGCGTCGCCTTTCCATGTGAAGCAGTTTTAGCTGCTTCTCTCAATTCATTATAGTAATTAATATATTCTTGCTTTATGCTCAAGATGTGATTCATGATGGATCAAGTTGTAAACAACCAGCGGCGCCTGTCGCTTATCTGATGTTAATGTGAAATGGTCTTGAAATTGGGACGACGACTGACTGCCTGGTAAACAAGTGCTTGTCTTCTGGGGTCGCGTGTGAATTTACTATCCCATGAACTTATTATTATTAAAAAAGAAACTGTTTCATCTTATCTCAATTTTGGCACGGGAAAAAAGTTCTCTTTTTTGTACACATATTTGAAACCAACGACTGTTTTTGTCCCAAAAAGGATCTCAAGAAAATAAATGAAAACTGTCCAGTAAAGTGAGACTCAGAAGATAAAGTTATCTATTGCAGCTAATTTGCTTTTCTACCTTACACATGCCTTATTATTAGTACGTTAATATAAACATATAAAGTGCGTACGTACAGTACCTTGCCAAGCAAATACGTGATGAAGCTGTTAAATTTTAATCATGCGTCAAAACTATTTTAATGCGCATGATTT